>JAJTUB010000051.1:0-51919 GCA_036971345.1 Dactylellina drechsleri
CCACCACTATTAAAAAAAAAACAACTAATACCCCTATTAAAAAAAACCATAAAACAAGTTATAAAGTGAATTATAACCATCTTTACATCTATCAAAAAAAAAATAATAAAAAATTATCCTTGCAATCTAAAAATTCTCAACATTATTTAATCAATTAAAAAGAATGATACCGAATATACTTAAGGATACAGTATACAAAAAAAACTATTATTATTTAAAAATAAAATTATAATACTAAATTTACTAAACCTTAAAAAAAAAATTATCTTGATAATTCATAATTTTCTATTAGCAAGACATTTTAGAAAAACTAAAATTATAAAATTATTTTTGAGGAACTATTATTTCCCTGGATACTTACAGTTTATACATCAATATATATCAAACTGCAATGAGTACTAGAAAAATAAAATATCAAAAAAATTTAAAACAAAAAAACTATTATTATTAAAACTACTAAGTCAACCCTAAAAATCTATATCAATAAACTTTATGTCACAGTGTTACACTTTGGTCAAGTCCGTTTAACCAAACACTGATCTCTTATTTTAAGATACCTGGGTTCTTAGATCTAGGAGTATGTATGCTGCGAGATATTAAAGAATGATATGTAAGATGTGTAATAATAATAAAAGTTATAGTAAATTATAAGTTTATATTATATTTAAGTTAATTGATGAAAAGTAAGAATTTTTTATTAATTTTAATGATAGTTTTATATACATAATGATATTTTATATAAATATTAATATTTATATAATTGTATGTTGGTGTTTGTATGTTTATATTATTTATATGTTTATATTTTAATACTTACATACTTACATGCTTATATGTATATATATATATATAAGTTATGTGGTATATGAGTTATATAATAAGAATTTATAAATAGAATAGGTAAGCATAGGTATATAAAAAATAAATATTTTATAAAAAATAAAATAAGTAGAGTAAAAAATAATGTAGTATAAAATAGAGTATAAATAATTGTATTATTTAGATTATAAGTCTATAATATTATTTTCTTTTTTTAAAAAATAAATCCTATATAAAAATATTTTTTGTAAAAATTTTTATTTTTATAAGGTGTAGAAGTTTATGTAGAAATTAAATTTTATATAGTTAAGGTTATTTTATAGGGTTAATATTTGGTATAAGTATATATTTTATTTTTTTTTTGGTATAAATTGTTGTTTTGTATAGAATTTTTGTCTGTGCAAGTTATATAAGGTAAAATATATAAATAAAAATAATATATAAAAAGGTAGTAATTAAATTAAAATAGTAATTTAAAATTTAAATTTTAAAATATTCTTATAAAAGGATAATTAATATATATCTAAAATTAATATAAATGCTGGTAGAATATATAAATAAAAAAAATAAAATATCTTTTTATTAGTATTAGAATCTGTAAGTTGATTATATTAAAAAACTTAGAATTCTGGTTTTTGATTTTTGTGAGTATTATATAAGGAATAATTATTTATGTGTTATTATGTTTGATTATAAAAATTGTATGACTTGTATTAGAAATGGTTGGAGGGGCTGTGTTACTAATTCTTATAGGTTTTTTTTGGGTGGTTAGGATAGATTTTGTTAATTCTTTTTTTAGTTGAGTGACTAGATTGTTAATTAAATAAGTAAAAAAAGGAATTAAAAGATTTGGAGGAGGAATAAGTTATAATATAATAGAAAGCTACTGAATTTTAAATAAAAATTAATTGAAAGAGAAAAGAATTTTATTAAGTTAAATAGAAATATTTGGAGGTAATAATTTATAAAGAGAAATTCTTGGATGTTGAGGTGGAAAAAAGTTAAATAAAAATAAAATAGTCCTTTAGAGAAATTAAAAAATTTAAAAAAAAATTATTAGTATTGGTTTTAAAATTTTCTGATTTTGATTATATTAAGTTTTTATAATTTTAATCTTAAAATTAAATTTTTTTTTAATTTTCCACATTTTTATTTTATAGGTTGTAATATAATTTTTTGATTAAGGTAGGTTTGAATAATTTCTAGAGGTATGTTGTTTTCTGGGATCTAAAAGTTATTCTATAGTTTATAAGGTGGTGATTATTTAATGAGATATTTATTTTTTTTGTTGGGTCTATTTAAAATTTTTTTAAATTTATATTTTGTATGGTCTTTGAATTTTAGTTCTTTATTATTTAGGTTTTTTTTTAAACTTTTAGAAACTAGTTCTAAAAGTAAAATGTGAAATAATTGATGAATACATGTANTGTAGGTTTTAGGATTTTAAATTTAAAAGTATTATTATTGAACTTTTTTATAATTGTAAAAAATCTATATTTTTAGTAGTTAAGCCTTTTATTTTAGCATTTTTTTTGTTTAATATATTTAGTAAGCAGGTATATTTTATTTTTTTTTTTTAAAAGTAATACTTCCATTTTTTTTTGATTATAATAATATGATATTTGTTCTGTTATAAATTAAAAGTTTTTTTAAAAATTCTTATAGAGATTTTTTATATTTTTAATATATTTGTTTACTTAAGAAACTATTTCTTTAAGTATTAAAAATAGAAGTATTACTATCAGGTTCTATCTTTTAAGTACTTTATAAAGGGTGTATTTTATAGTTAAGTACTTAAAAGTATTGTAAGTAAATTTAAAACTAAGAAGTAACTTAACCTAATTATTTTATGTAATATTTAAGAAATTATACAACTATATTTCTATTATTTGAATAATTTATTTAATTATTTTATTTATTTGAGTATATTTTTTACTAGTAATATTAATTTTGGTTTTAGTTTAGTTTCTGATTGAATTCTAGAATTTGTTAGAGAATAAGATGTTTTTATTGTAGATGTATTTGATTTATAAACTGTATTAACTGAATATTTATTTGTTGTAAATTTGTTCAAATTCTTTTATAAATTATTTGGAGTTCTATAATTCTAGGATTATTATTTTGTTAAATTTACAAATAATGACTAATACTTTATTATAAATAGTATTAATAAATAAATTTTAGGATTTTAATATTTTTTATATGAAATTATAGGAGATAACTTAGAAAGATACTAATGGTACATTATAAAGTTATAATTTTCTATAAGGTAAATATCATATTAATTTATTTCTGCAATATATGTTGTAAGTTTTGATATATTATTTAATATGTTGTTATATTTGAGGTTAAAAGTATTTTTTAGTTAAGAATTCTTAAATTCATTCAATTCTTAAATATTTATAAACTAATATATTATAATATTACTTAATAAGTTTCTGTTAGAAATTTTTGATAAAAATATAATAAAAATCTTAAAAAAAGATAATTCTATATTTAATAATAAAATATTCTAATATATTTAAATTATTAAATAAAATTTAAATAATTATTAAATATTATTTATAGTTTTCTTTCAATTCCTAAATAAATTAATTATTAAGTATATAAAAGATGGTATTAAAAATTTAGTTAATAATAATATTTTTAAATATTTTTTTTTTAAAAATTACTCCTTTATTAGATTATATTTTTGTTATTAAATTAAATTTTTTGTTAATAGTATCTACTTCTAAGTTTTCTTTATCTTTATAATATATAATTTTTATATTATATTTACTAAAGAGTTCCTATTAGTAGATTTATTATTTACTAAATTTTTTGATAGTAAAAAAAAAGATAAAATTCTTATGATCAAAATATATAATAAAAAATTTTTTAATTTATAAATATATTTTCTATATTTTACAAGTATAAATAATTGTTATAAATTTTTTATTATAAATTAAATATCTAAGTTCTGTAGTATTAAATTTATAAAATAAGTATGTAATAAAATACTATTTATTGTTAAAATGTAATTAGCATCATAGGTATATACTTAATATAACATCTAAAATATTAGTTTTAATTTTGATAAATAATTTTAAATTATATAATCAAAGTATAAGTACTAAAAGAAATAATTATTTTAATATATTAAAAATATTAATTTAATTAAGGGTTATATTAAATTTAATTTTTATTTTAGTAAACTTAATTAAAACTACTAATATATAACTACTATATTATTTAATAAATTATTAATAATAATTATATAATCTTAAAAAAAATTAAATATTTTTGACTGTTCTAAATAGTAGTTAGTTTTAAATAGCTTAAATTTTTTTAGATTTATTTAAATTTTATTAATTATAATTATAACTCTAAGAAATTTGCATTTAATAATGTTAAATTCTATTTTTTCTAATTAAACTTTAAAATTATATTTATTGAGTGTTTTTAAAATAAGTATAATATATTTGTAATATTTTTTTAGATTGTAATTATAAATTAATATATCATTAAAGTAAACAATACATATTTTGTTAATATAATTTTTAAGAACATGATTTATGAAAGTTTGAAAAGATACAGGAGTGTTAGTCAATCTTATAAGTATAACTACATATTTAAATAATCTGTATCTGCATTTAAAAGCAGTTTTCCAAATATTTTTTAATATAACTTATAAATTATAGTATCCAATTATAATATCTAATTTAATAAATTATTTAGCTCCTTATAATCAATCTAAAGATTTAAAAATAAGAGGTAATCCAGTTTGATTTTTTATAGTAATATTATTAAAACTTTGATAGTTAATATATATTTATAATTTACTATTTTTTTTAAATACAAATAAGATAAGATATTTTATTAACAATTAAAAAAGTTAAATATATCCTTTATATAGGTTTTTTTTGAGATATTTTTGTAGTGTTTCAAACTTTTTTTAAATATATATATAGATAAGTATAAATTTTAGCATAGTACTTTCTTTAAAAAATATTTTATAAGTGAATTTGTTAAGTTAAGGTAAGGCATTTTTATCAAATAACTTTTCAAAAGTTTTAATTTATTTAAAAATTTATTTAAGAATTTTAGTAATAATATCTTTAATAATTTTTTTAATAATTTTATAGATATCTTTGGCCTTAATCTATATATATTTAAAAATGTTAGGTTTATTCTGAAATCAATGGTAAATTTTTTTGTCAGAAAGATATTCTGTTAATCATAAATATGCTTCTTTTTTTTGGGGTTTAAGTTTAAGTTGTTTTTAAGTAATTTAACAATTACATCTAGTAAATCTAATAATTTATAATTGAAAACTAATTTCTAAATCATAATCCCATAACCAATCATATCCTAAGATAAAGTCATCACTTTTAAAATTAAAAATATTAATTATTCTTTTCTCAAAGTGATTATTAATAATAAGAATAATAGTAATTTCATATCTGACTGTTTTAAGGGAGCTTTTTCCAAATACTACAATATTATAATAGGTAGGCTTAAAGTATATTAGTAGTATATATTTTTTAATATAATTTTTTAAAATGTAAATAGTTTTTGCTTCATTATTTACAAAAACTTTAGTAAAGTTTCTGTTGATTGTGTAGGGGATATTAAAATATTGTTTTGTGATTTTATGGAGTGTTTTGTTAGGTCTTTTCTTAATAAAACTTGAGCTGGATTGTTTAAAATGTATTAAAGTTTGAAGCTTTTTTAGTTTAAAAATTTGTTAATGAGGTTTGTGATATTTAAAATAATTTTTTTGTTTGTTGGTAATTTATAATTAATATGTTGGTATTTAAGTAAACTGAATAAAGATTAGATAGTGAGGTAATATAATTCTTCTTATTGTTTTGAAAGTGTTATTGAGGCTTTAGAAGGTAAGTATATTCTTAGTAAAATGTTTGGGATCTAATAAGGTTTTTTTTTATTGTATTCTTTAGTAATTATCTAATTTTATAGTTGATTTTTAGTGTAAATTATCTATTCTTGTGTGTGATATTCATATATAACAAAGTATCTAGTATATGTTATATATCTAGATTTTTGTTTATACATTATATATTTTATAATGTTACTATATTGTTTAGATTAAATAACTATTAGTTTTGGTTTTTCTGTAAAAGTTTTTTTTTTTTTAATAATGTTTTAATAGTTGTTGAAGTTTTTGGCAAATTCTGTACCATATTTGATAATTATAATGAAATAGGTGGTATATTAATAAGGTTTATAAGAATTTTATTAAAATTATTCTACAAAATAAAATTCTTCTATAGGAATATTATCAATGTAAGAGGTGCAAACATTTTTTAACTTATTAAGATTATAGGTTCTGCATAAATAATATTTTCAATTTCTATATTCTATAAAACATATTTTAAAAGTCTATATTTTTAAATCTTTATATTCAAAAATTCCGTTGTTTTTTTTTGGATCTAAATGTTGATTATATTGTTTTTCTGGGTATTGCTTAATTGATTTATTTTTTTTTATAAATATTTCTTTATAAAAATTATAATTTAAAGCATTTTATTATTCTTCTTCATTATAAGTGGCTCAAAATTATTTTTTAAGGTAAATTTTAGGTTAATAAAATCTAAAATTTTTAAAAATGAATCAATTTTAGGTTTTTTTTTGGTATTAATATTCTTGTCTTAAATCATTAATTGAGTTTTAAATATACCATAAATATCATCTTAAAAAAAAATTATTTCAAATCCAATAGTATTTTTTAATAATAGGTGAATTAGATCATCTTAATAATATAATATATTTTTATTTTATATTTGATATTTTAGGAGTATTTTAATTTAAAAATATGGTTTCTGTTTACCAATCTTTTTTAATAAATTTTTTAAATTAAATTATAGTTTATTGACTAATTCAGGTATTATTTATAGTATTATAAATTCATTAAAGGGTGTTTTCGAAGGAGTTTTCTTTAAAGATAGTTTGATTAATGATAATATTAAGATTCCTATTAGATTTTTATTTTAGTTTAAATTCTTGATATTCATCTTTATATTCTAATTCTTTATAATTTTTGTATTGTTCATATGGTTTTCTATAGTCTGTAATATAAATTTATTTAGGTTACCAATTCTGCTAATTTTGTTTGCAGTTTCTGGCTATATATCCTTTCTTGTAACATTTGAAATAAACAAATTTATTAGATTTTAAAATTTTATTGTATTATAATTTATATTAATTCTAAATAATTTCTAGCTTTATAAAAACTAGTTTATAAATAATTTTAAAAATTTATTTTTAGTTATTTTATTACTATTAATTTTAAAATTTATTATTAAATTAAGGCTAACCTTGGTTTAGTCAATAAATATTTTAGTTTTTTAGTTTGTAATAAGGATAATTATTTTAATAAAGTTGTTAATTTTTAAAATTAAATTATTTTAATATTCTAAATTATATTATATTAGTTTTATTATTTTTATAAAAAACATTATTAAATTCAATAATAAAGAATTGCATTTCCTTATATATAAATTTTTTATTAGTAGTTTTTTGTCATATAATCTCTTGTTTTTATTAAGATTTAAGTTTTTCTTTAGTATAGTAAAATAATTATTTATTATTATAAAAGTTTATAAAAAAAATATATTAATCAAATTCTTAGAAATAGCTTTTTGCTAATTTTTTTTATCAAAATTTATAAAATTTATAAAGAGTTTCTTTTTACTTATTCTTATATCTACAAATCTATTAAAAAAATTTGGTAAAAATAATATAATTAGTAAAAATTAAAATAATATTAGAAATTTTATAATATTATTAATAAAAAATATTTTTATTATATTTCTTATAGTATATATTATAAGTATTGAAGATAGTTTTTTTAAAAAAGAAAAATATATAGCAGACTTTATATTTGTTATTAGGAAAATCTTTAGATTAAAAATAAAAAATATTACTAAACTATCTGAGAAATTGATCAAGTTTTATAAAAGATCCTTTAAATTTGATTGGCTCTGGTAGTTTAATATTATTGTGGGAAATACTTCGTTAATTATTTTTATGATGAATAGGTCTATTATTACTACTGGAAATTAAATTGTTGTTATTAGGAGTTAAGTTATTATTACTAGAATTTTTATTAAAATTTTCTGATAATGGTCAACATTCTTTACCTTTATTCTTAAAAGTAAACTTAAAGTAAATCTTATTTTTATATAGTAATTTTGGGTAGTTTGGTTTTGATGGTCCAAAATCTTTATTTTTGTCTATGGGAATATGTTCTTTAGTTATTATATAAGTTCCAGTATAAGTATAGATAATTATTATAATTTATTTTAATATTTATATTATAATTTTTAAGTTTTTTAAATATCTGGAATTATTTGTGAATATAATATTTGTAAATTTGTTTTTGAATTTTTTTATTAATGTGGCTAGCTTTTTATTAACTTAGGTATTGGTATTAATATATAACTTATTGTTTTTCTAAAAGATATTATTTTTTTTATTTAATAAATTTATAATTAATTTTAATTTAGGTAGGGGTGATATTTCTCTTAATTATTTTCTAAAGTATTTATTAGTTTAGTTAATTTAATGAGCAATTGGTTTGTGTTAATATTGGAATATGTTATAAAAAGGTGTATAGTTTTTTTTATTATCTGTTATTTTATACTCTGATATAATAAAATTTTTAAAATTAAATTCTATTGTTAATATATATATACTTCTTCTTCAGATTTAAGTAGAATTAATTGAAGTATTATATTTTAATTAAATTTATCTAACTAAATATTAATTTTTTATTCTAAGATACCTGGATTCTTAAATCTAGAAATATATATATTGTAAAATATTAAAAAATAATATATAAAATATATAATAATAATAAAAATTATAATAAATTATAAATCTATATTATATTTAAATTAACTAATGAAGAGTAAGAACTTTTCATCAATCCTAACAATAATCTTATATACATAATGATACTTTATATAAATATTAATACTTGTATGATTATATGTTAATATTTGTATGCTTGTATTATTTGTATGTTTGTATTTTAATATTTGTATGCTTGCATACTTGCATATGTATATATGTGTGTAAGTCATGTGGTATATAAGTTATATGACAGGGATCTATAAATAGAACAGGTAAGCACAGGTACATAGAAAATGGATATCTTGTAGGAAGTAAAACAAGTAGAGCAGAGAATAATGTAGCGTAGAACAGAGTACAGGTAATTGTGCTGTCCAGACCGTAGGTCTGTGACACACAGACCTATGGTCTTGACAGTATAATTACTTGTACCTTGCTTTATGCTATATTGTTCCCAGTTTTGCATACTGTATTCTCCTATATGACACAAGTTACTGATATATATGTGTTTGCCTGTCTTATTTAAGAACCCTGTCCTATGTATCACGTGACATGCGTGCATGTGAGCACTAAGATACATACATGCGATCATGTGTGCATGCAAGCACTAAGATGTGTACATGCGATCATACATACATGTGAGTACTAAGATGTGTACATGTGATTATTATCAATTGTATGAAGCATTATTATATATATAAGACTATCATTAGGACTGATGAATAGTTTTTACTTTTCATCAGTCAACTTAAATACAATACAAACTCATAGTTTATTATAAACCTTTATTGTTATTACACATCTCATATATCATTCTTTGATATCTTGCGACATACATACTCCCAGATCTGAGCACCCAGGTATCTTAGAGTGAGAGATCAGTGTTTGGTTAGACGGACTTGACCAAAGTGTAACACTTTATAATTTGATTATTATTCTTAAAAAATCCCTTGCTAAAAAATGACTCACCTAATTATAATACAATTCTAGTGGTAATAAATAGATTAACCAAATTTTCATATTTTATACCATATATAAACAAATTAACAATAAAAGAATTAGTTAAGTTATACATAAAGTATCTACTTAGAAAAAAATTCTCTAACAATTTTGTTTTGGATTGAGAAAGATAATTTATTGCAAAATTTTTAAAAATATTATACAAAAATTTTAAAATAACTATTTAATTTAACACAACCAACTATCTATAAACAGACAGTTAAATAGAAAGAGTAAATATTATTTTAAAATAATATTTAAAAAATTTTTATAATTACAAATAAGATAACTAGATTTGACTACTACTATTAACAATATTTACATATAATAATATTTATCAAGCTATTATAAAGATATTTTTATTTAAAGCGAAATATAAATATAACACTTATTATAAAACGAACTATTATATAACAGCAGAAATACCAATAACAACCAATTTATCGAAATTCTTAGTTAAAATATATGAAATTTGTTGATTAAAAATTCTGTAAACTTAGAATTTTTTAGCTAAATAAGTTAATACTAAACAAATTAAAATACTAAAATACAAAATTGAAAATTAAGTGATAGTATCTAATAAATATATCAAAACAAAATAATTATCAAATAAATTAAAAATAAAATATTTAAAATTATACAAAATATTTAAGTACATAAGATTTAGAGCATACAAACTAAAATTATTTTAATTAATACAAAATTATAATATTTTCCACATTTTATTATTAAAATTATATATTTTCAATAAAATATATTTAAAACCACCAAAACCACTTCTTGTAAAGGTAGATAATTAAAAAAAATAAAAAGTTGAGAAGATAATAACAAAAAATTATTAAAAAAAAAAACCTGGATTTAAAAAAAAAACTAGATTTTTCCTAATAAAATAGAAAGGGTAATCACCAGCATATAATTTTTGAAAACCTGAAAAGAACTTACTAAATACAAAAAAATCAATAAAAAAATTTCAACATTTATTAAAGTTTAATAAATAAAAAGGGTAATTCTTAACTCCCCACTATTAATTTTAATTAACTAAATATTTAATAACATACAAATAAGTTGAGAGGCCTTGACTAAACATTAATATAAAAAAAATATATATATAATAGAACTCTACTTATTCAAAAAAACTACATAAATTAAGAAACAAAAGAAATCTAAAAAACTTCTAAATTAAAAATATTAATAATTATAGACCTTATTGTAATCTTAGATCCTAGCATATTAACAAGTCACATCAACAGGATTTGGAGTTATATAAAAAAAAAAATTATTTTATATATCTTACCTCACTCCAGCAAGTAAATTTATTAAATTTTTTATTATAAAAATAACCAAAATTCCACCAACCCCAAATAGAGTATTTATTAAATTTTAAATCTATATTAAATTAAGTTTTACAATCTGAAATATATTTAGATTTATTAACATAACAAAACTTCTATTGTAATGATGCGCGCAATAGTGAGCAATAGAGCGCAGTAGCTGAGCAATAGCTATTGCGCCGCACCATTAACCTTGTTTCAGATCGAATTGGTAAGCCTCAGGCTTACCTAAGTTCTCTTAAATATATATAAAATAGAGTCAAATAATTGGTATGTAGTTGTTTGGATAGTTTTTTAATTTAGTTACTTATATTCTATTATATAACATTATATTTAACTGTGTTATTACACTTGTGTAACTGATTGGCCTACAACTTAGATTTGAATTATATAGGAATTAAAAAATTAAATATTTTTAAATTATTTCTACAGATAAACTTATGTTTTAGGTGCAAAAATATTGTGCTTCTAAATATTTTTCATGTTTTTATATATAAACTATATAATAATTTTGGATATAAGTTCATATTATAAGATTTAATAGGGCAATATAATAATATACATAATAGTAAGTAATAGAATATAGTAGTTGAATAATAATTATTGTATTATATTATTAACTTTGTTTTGGATTGAATTGGTAAGCCTCAAGCTTACCTGAGTTCTCCTGAATATATATGAAATAGAGTCAAACAACTGGCACGCAGTTGTTTGGACGGCTTTTTGGCCTAGTTGCTTGCACTCCATCATGCAACGTTACATCTATTAACTCTATCCAATTTATTCTCTAAAATTTGAATTTTAGCAGTATAGAAATATACAATTATACTAAAATTTATTAAAAATTAAAAAAAATAATTAAAATTAAAATTAGCCAAACCTAAACTGGCTTGAAAAAAAACAATAACGGTTAAATTCATATTTACCAAAATTATAATTATATTATCAAAAAAAAGTAGATTATATTTAAAAAATTAATATTCATTAACAAAGCACTAGATAAGTTAACCTTAGACCACATAAAAAGTCAGGTTGATACAGCCAGTATATAAATCAAAAAAAAAAAAAAATATACCAGGTATATATCAAAGTATAACATTTAAAATAGTAGCAATATTAACAATATTAACCTAATTTTAATACCTATCATTCTAATCCCAACATTATAAGTACTTCTCTTAATTCTAAATATAATAGCAAATAAAATTGGAATTTTTATATTCC
Source organism: Dactylellina drechsleri (assembly GCA_036971345.1). Classification (NCBI taxonomy): domain Eukaryota; kingdom Fungi; phylum Ascomycota; class Orbiliomycetes; order Orbiliales; family Orbiliaceae; genus Dactylellina; species Dactylellina drechsleri. The sequence goes on from JAJTUB010000051.1 coordinate 12,228, forward strand.
TAGTATCTAATATTAAGAACAGCCGCTATGTTTACACTAATACTCTCAACACAATCCATAGTACAATAATAGGTGTTAATAGTACAAACATTCATCATTACAACTCAAAAAGAAAACAGAGTATAACATATACAGAGCTTGTATTTGGGCGGTTACGGTGCCCGCCCATATTTTGCGTTGCGGGCACCCGGACCGTACGGGTTGCCAAGAACCGGTTTTTTTTTGCGCCCAAAACCCACCGGATCAAAATGAAATAAGCACCCATTTACTAAGAAACCGGTGGGTTAAACCAATGGGTATTGGTTCTGATTTAAAACTCACTTCCACTTGTGGAGTAATACAGTTTACATTGATGTAGATCTTTTTCGTAAATTGACCTCAACAAATATTAGAATAGGTTATCCAGTAAAACTCTATTGTATTTACAACTAAATTAAAATATCTAACTTTTACCCAATTTAAATCATAAATTAAACTTACTAAATAACGCTTTTAATGATAACATTAAAACATTCTCTATACTCTCTAGATTCTGTATAATAAATAAACACTAAAATTATAAAATAAATGTAAAAAGACTATTTTTTACCACTTAATAAATTATCTGGTAACATATTTAGATCTATCTAAGATATATAAATATTAATTTATTATTTGTTTTTAACTTTCATCTCTGCTATTAATTTTCTTTTTTTAATAGCTGTAACCCTCTTAAATTCTTCAGATGTAAACTTTATATCATAAATTGACGTATTGGTAAAACTTTTTTTATATATTCTACTAAAAAGATATTGTTATCATTGTTGTCAATAACATCGTCAATTAATCATGATGGTACCAAATCATCAACCAATCATAATGATTGTACTGTAACAAAAAAATAAAATTAGTTAATTCTTGCTTTTTTTACTTTTGTTTATGCTTAAAAGCCGGCTGCAATTTTTGAATAATCTTTTATATTTAGTTTATCTTTAAAAAAATCATATATTAATATTAATGTTACCGGTGTTAACGTTGCTAGTGTTAATATTACCAATATTAATATTACTGGTGTTGATATTACTGGTATGGATATCATTTTATTTTTGCGGATACGCTTATTTAGTATATTTTTTAGTCTAAATGCCTTTCTTTTTTTTTTATTTGCCNTTATCTTTACTATTTTTATTATTATTTTGGCCATTATTTTTATTATTATTTTTGCCATTATTATTATTATTATTTTTGCTATTATCCTTTTCTTTTTCTTTTTTTTTTTTCTTTTTTTTCTTTTTCTTTTTCTTTCTTATATTCATTAGAGTTTTTGGATACACTTTTATTATTATCATCTGTATTAGCTAAGATATAATATCTATATCCTTAAATAATGGTTTTACTTGTAAATACTGTTTTTCTTTTTTATACTTGTTTTAAGTATAAGAAAGTTTTATTAGGTTTGTTTAAATAAATAATAAAACTACAAATTATTTTTATAAATTTACAATAAAGTTTTATATTTTTAACTATTAATGTTTAATATTTTTTAAAAAAAGTTACCTTGGTTGTAGCTACACATGTAACTATTTAATATTTAATTTTAGGTATAATATTAAATTTGGTTATTTATTTATAAATTAAAAAACAAAAAATTATTTGACAGTTTTTTATAGGGCTACTAAAGCTAAAACTTAAATTTTATTAAAATAGATATTATAATTATATATAACTTTATATATTAAGTAAGCAAATATAATTTAAAAAAATATAAGATTAATATTAACTTGAATTTAAATAATTTACTGTAAAACATTCTCTACTAAAAAAAAAAGTTAATATATATATAAAGTAACGTCTATAAACTCTAGTTAAATTATATATATAACTTACAGTTTACATTTTTATAATATTTTTGATGAATAGTTGTTACTAATCTAACAAATATCTTTTTAAGAATTTTCCTTCTATTAATAATTCCAACTAGGACTTTTTTTTTTCCTTTTCCTAAAATTAATTTAGTTAATATTATAATTTAGCTATATAGTTATTTTAAAATTATATAATAATTGAAGATTTGTTAATAATATGAGAAAGATATTACTATGAAAATAAGATATAGAATTAACAAATAGATTAAAATATTAATAAAAATTTTTTGGAAGGAGGGAAATTAGTAAAAATATAACAAAATTATAGAACAAAAAATATTATAGATTTAAACTGATTTATAAACTACTTAAATACTAATTATAGCTTATTGTTTTATTAGTAATATAAATTATAATATTAAGCTTAAAATATTAGAACTAATAAACTTTAACTAATAATAAAAAGTAAAATAATTATGTTTACAATTAAAAACAAAAATTAATAGATTATTTAAGTTATAAAAAATAACACAAAAGTTATATACACATAAATGACTAATATTAATATATTAAATTCTTTAAAACCCCAAATTATTTTAAAAACAAAATAGAATTTCCTTTTTTAATATTAGTAAAATAATAAATTAAAAATTAAGCTACCAATATTAATAAAAATTTTTAAATAATAAAAAATGCTTTAAAAATACTTAATTCAGAAAACAATTATCAAAATATATAAATTACAGCAAGTTTGCTATACAACATCTTACATATTTTATTCTACACTTACATACTTATTCATCTCATATACCCACCTCCAAAGTATAGCTTAAGTTATTCACCCAACCCTACACTTACTCATCTCCCCACTATTTACACCTTTTTATATTTTGTAAATATTAAGTAAACTATAATAACCACCTTAATAAACCGTTTAAATCATAATTTTAAGATTAATAGAACTAATAGCAACCAATATTTTTTTAATTTATCCTACTTTAATAATAATTTATAATTCTAAAACCTTTATCATAAAGCCAGTAGTAATCAATATTCTCCAAAATAGTAGTAAAAGTTCTTATCTAAAAAATAATAAATTATTAGTATTAAATAACTTTTAATCCCAAATAAAAACCAAAATTTTTTAGTTTGCTTTTATTATTACTACTTTGACAAATATTTTATAAGTAAAATAATATATTTAATATAAAATTTCTAAATTTTAGTATATAAGAGCTATATTTTCTAAAATATCAAATATATACTAAACAATTTATTTTTTAAACAAAATAAATATATTTTATATTATAGTATATAAAACTAATGTTTAATATTAAAAGGACTTTAAAACTAAACAGACTAACTAAATAAAAAAAAAATTAAATATTAAATAAAAATTTTAATACAAGAAGTCTATAGCTAAGATAAAATTAAAAAAATAAAAAAAATATTTTATAATAAATAATAATAAAAAGGTGGAAATAATATAAACTTAAAAAAATAAATATTTTTAAAAAATATTTAATACTGAGATTAAAAAAATTAAATATAAATATAAAAAAAAATATCCTAATTTATTACTAAATATATTAAAATAATCTAATATCAAAAAATAGTTTAATAATAAATTTATTATATTTAAATCTATATCTAAAATACTATTATTATTTGTTATTTTCAAGTATTTAGAATATAAAAAATTAATAACTATTATAATTTAAAAACTATATCATAAAATTGATTAGAAGTTTAAAAAAACTTATTGTTAATTTAAAAAATTTGCAAAAAACTATAAAATTATATATAATTTTAAAAAAAATAATTTAAAGAATATCATTGATTTGAATAACTTAAAAAAAACCTTGTTATCATGTATAAAAGAAGTGGTGAAAGAAATTAAAAAAAAAAAATTACTAAATTTAATTTAATTAAACAAAAACAAAAAGTAGCACTTGGGAATAACTTATTGTTAGCACCTAAAAAAATTAAGAACAATAAACATAAAAATAAGAATAAAGATGGAAGTAATAATAATAAATAAAATAATAGTAATTAAAATAAGGATTTAGATATTGTATTTAAAAATAAATATAATAGTTTAAATGATAAAAATAAGTTTTAGAAAACTGATAAATCTGAAATAAATAATATAGAAGAAAAACAAGAAATAAACCTAAAAAAAGTAAAAAAATCCAAATATATTATAAAATTAAGATTTAAACAAAAAAAACTAAATAAAATAGGTATAATTTTTAATCTTTTTAAGAGTATATAATTATCTTAGATTTTTTAATTTTATATTTATTTTTTTAAAAATATTTAAATATAAGTTTTATTATACAAAATATACCTTCTCTTTTTTTATATCAAAAAATAAAATAAATATTATTTTATATGTAAAATAAGTTAAATTTTTTTTATATAAATTATTTAATTTAATTTAATTTTTTTTATTATCAAAATACAATTTGGTTTGTTTAAATGTTGGAAGAAAATTGGTTTTATTAAAATTTGTATTTATATTTAAAGAATAAGAATTAAACTTAATTCTATAATTTTAACAAGTTCACTTTTGTTTATAAATATTTATTATTATTATTAGTTTTAAAGTATCAAATACTTTTTGCTAATTATTATTTATTATTGCAAGATTAGTATTTATTACTTAAAATTAATTTAATTTGTAAATATATTATTAATAAACTAAAGTTGTATTATCAGAGAGGTTATAAATTAAAAATTTTTTGATAACAAAATCATCTGCTTTTTTATTAAGGTGTTGGATTTTACTAATTGTAATAGTATCTTCATAAATTAAGTTCTATATCTTTTTATTAGTAGTATCACAGTAATTAATTATACAGGAACTAAAATTTAAAAAATATATAATATAATAAAATTTAAATTTATTATTGAAATTTTTGTTGTTTATAGAAACTTTTAAGGTAATTTATTAAATATGAATTATCTTTTTAAATTTTATTAAATTAATATATCTTAGTTTAGGATGTGCTAGACTTAGTAAGTATATATTAAAGTATCTTAAAGTCGGATGAAGAATTTATAATAAAATGTTGTTGTATATATTATATTTGGGTTTAAGTTGAGTTTAAATAGCTTCTGAAGATAAGTATACTAATACATTGTTGGTTTTTAGTTTGAGATGAAAGGTAGAGGAAGTTAGTGTGCTAGTATTATATATTTTAATCAAAATTTATTGATATTATTTTAAAGTTTCTTTTTAATTTATTGAATGGTGAAAATCTAAAATATTAAATGAATTTTAATATTTATTTGTGGAGTAATAAAAGGGGTTGTTATTGATTAATTATATAATTTGGATTTGTTGATATAAGATTGTTGTAACTGAGTTTATATATTTTAATTTGAATGTAAACTATTTTTACTTGTTATTTATTTATAATTATTATAGTTAGTTACTATAAATTCTAGATCTTTTTAATATGTAATCTTTTAATTTATTTATAATCTTTTTTTAGAGTTTTAATATTACTGATGTTAATAATAATCAGATTATAATATATTCACATAAAACCAAAAGTTTATTTTATGAATGGTGGAGAGGTACTTAATGGTATAGAAATTAGCTAAAACCTCAACAAAAGGGTGGTCTAGTTGGAGTATTTTAGTGGGGTACTACTAAACGTGCTGTAGTTTGGCAAGATTTCCAAGAAGTTGCTGATGTAGAGTCTGGGATACTTTAACTGTAGTATTTTATATATTTTACAACTATTGTGCATTCTTTTATCAATTCAAGTGGAATTTTTATTATAAGCTACTATATAGTTACCAAAAAATGTAAAAATATTAAAAAAAAAAATTAAAATATTCTAAAATTTTAGATTAGGAAAGGGGGGCTTCTGTAAATATTACTCCACAAGTGGATGTGAATGGTTTTGGAGGATTGACTCTGTGACTTAATTTAATTTCCTTAATTTTCTAGGGTTTTTAAAATATGTTTTATATAAAAAAGGCTTTTCAAGAGTAGTATGTAATAATATTTCTTGCTGTTAATACTTCCTTCAGATTTTAGAATAATTATGAAGTATAGTGTCTGTTCAAAATGTTGATGTCAAATGTAACAGTTTTATTATTAAGAATTATTAAAAATTGTCTGAATGCTAGGCTCGACGTATTGGAAATAGATTTTATTAAATCATTACTACCTTAATGAATGATATTATTAACGCTAGATGTATGAATTTTACTTAACAAGTATTCTTTTTTTGCTATTATCATTTACTAAATGTTAGATGATTAAAAAATCAAATTGTTTTTGATTAAATTTAAATATTTAATTACAAGGTATACTAAAAAATATATTGTAAAAGTGGTAATACAAATACTTAATAAATTTAAACTCTTAGAACATCTATTCACTGTTATTATAAATAATGTGACGAATAACTACTCAATGACAATGAATATTAGCAAATTTTTATTGATAGAGTTAGAAGACAATTTTGATGAGATGCTAGTAAATATAAATAAGTTTATTGATGAAAAGTTAAAGGCTTGGGTACAAGAAGTGGTTTAATTTTTAACTTGGAATATAAGAACTATTTGTAACTAAAATAGTTTATAACTACATATTTTATGTTTTGTGTACATAATTTAGTTTATTATTAATGTATTTGTTTTCAAAATTAATGGTATAGCTGCAGACTATTATCATTCTAACCCCCCCAATATTATAGAAATTACCAGTTTTAGGTAAATAACATTTTTATTTAAGCAAATTCTTACTATAGTAATTAAACTTATTGAGTTGTTCAAGTTTTATATATAAAGTAATTCTAATATTGATCAAAAAATCTACTAAGTCTGTATTTTTGTTAAATCTATTATAAATTTGATACTTAAATTTGAAATATTTAAAAATATTTAAGAATAACCAAAATTTAGAAATAATATTTTATTTTATAAAAAGAAGTATCTATGTTTTATTGGCTTAATATTGGATGTTAAAATTTGATGGAATTTTACTGTTTAAATGCTTCTCCAGTTTGTAAGACTGAAAAAAATAATTAAATTGTGGATTGAACTAAATGGTAATATAGACTATTAAGAAATATACCCTATTATTAATGAATGATTGTAAATTGAAGAGGTTATTTATATCTTATAATTTTTTTATAAGTTTACTTTTTTAGTATTTATAACTTCATAGCTTAGTATTTGTGTAATTTAAAACGTTTTTAATAGTTTTTTTGATTATATTGAGAGTTGTATAGAAAAATATGAAAAATCAATTGTTGCTTAAAAGAAGAACTTACATTTAACACTAAAAGATGGCCTAGCTAAACTTATATAGTATTATTTGAAAACCAAGGGCAATGAAGATACGCTTTATAACCTAAAATCCATTTTATTGCTATAAATTAAATTAAAGACTTATGCTTTAGAAGAATAAAATAATAAGCTATATATGAGATATAAAACTGAGTTTCTTAACTTTTATTAGGATAATTATTTGGAGAAAAAGAAAGTAGCCTTGAAGTTTTACTAAATATTAAATTTTTTTGCAAAATGATTAAATTTCTTAATTTTTGATAAAAAATTATTTTTAAATCTACAATATGCTCTTAAACAAAAAAGTACAAATAATATTATAGCAAATAACTGATTTAACAAAGTTGAAAAATAAATTTGTTCTAAGACTGTGGGTGAAACTTTGTTAACTTAATAAAAAAAGAATTGTGGTATGTATCTTATATTAGCAAAAATGGCTAAAAACATTTTTACTGTATTGATTACATTAGTAGATGTAGAGAGGGTCTTTAATATTGCTAGAGATATTATCAACTTTCATAGAAGCAATTTAATATTATTGATAATAAAAAGTAGGATAATTCACATGTGGAGTAATAATGAATAAATATTTTATAACTAATTGTTCATAATATCTTATAAAGCAATTATAGTTTGTAAGATTTATTTATAAGAGTTATAACAAAATGAGGTTTCAATACCAAAGGATGAAAATAAAATAAAAAGAATTTATAGAGATTATGACAAGTATTTTAGTGATATGCATTATATTAAATAAAATAAATAAAAAAATAGACAAAAAATTTCGGTAAGTTATAGGGTTTAATTGTTAACATTGACGTTAGTAATATTGATACTTATTAGGAAGTGGTGTTACTCTAATTTATATAGTTTTGTAAGATAGAAGAATATAAGCTTATGTAGTATAAAATAATATAAAAGTTTGAGTTATATTAAATTACTTTATATGTGGAGGCTTTTATTATTATTTTAGTTAGTGTTATATTGTTGTGTTGATATGTCTGTGTAAATAGGTATTTGTAAAAAACCTGCCTATCCGATTAACCTGATTGTTTAAGCACTGAAACAAATGCCTAAAATTAAAAAAAAATTGATAGGTTATGAGTATCAGAACTGGGGTAAACAGTTGCTTGGTGGTGTAAAAAAAAAACCATTTGGGCACCCACAACACAGTTTTTGGGCGATGCCCATGGGCGAACTGGACCGGATATAAGCTCTAATTAAGAAACTTTTAGTTATGCTCTTATGCATATTCAACTACATAGTATTATAATTAATATCTTTATAAAATAAGGTGATAGTATTTTATTGGGTAAATAATGGACTACTAACTTTATTTACCACTATTTATATATTAAAATTAAGTTTAGCTATTGTGCAGACTAGTAGCGTATTAATTATACTAATTTAACCAATATTAATAAACTTTTTAACCTCTACAAAACAATATTTTAAATCTATTTAGAATAATGGTATAATATAAATAAGGGTAGTATAGTAGCTAAAATAGATATAAATAATTTTATTATTAAAAGTTTTAATTATTAAGAGTATTAAGTACTTGTAAAAATAGATTAATTGTACTCTTAGATATTATTTGTAGAGTGTGTCTCTGCTTTAGGCTATATTTTCAATCTGCTAATAATTTTTAAAGTAAAGTCTATTTAGAATTAATGGTTTTGAGTCTAAATATTAGAACAGTAATCTAATTAGTATGTAATATTTTTAGAAAATGGTTGGACTAGCAATGTTATTATTTTAGAATGGTTAGTCAAAATATTTTTATTAGAGACTGATACTAGTAATGTATTTATAGTATAGTTACTGGTAATTAATAGTTATAACTTATATATAATAAACAAATTTATATTTAAATACTATTTTAATAATGTATATTTTTTATTTTTGTTTGCTTATATTTCTCATGTCACTCAGCCTTTGGATCTAGGATGTTTTTTAGTATTAAAAATAGTATATAGGCAGTAATTTAGAGACTTTGTTACTTTAACAAATACTATCTGGGTAAATAAAGTATTATTCCTTGAGTTTTATACTAAAATACATATAACTAGCTTTATAAAAAAAAATATAATTATAGGATAGAGAGCAACTAGGTTTTATTTTTATAATTATAATAAGATATTGCAAAACCACTAGATAGTAGCCTAGTAACCACATACACCTCCCTTAAAACAAAGTAGTGATATTGCCATTTCAATAAAAAGTCTAAATATCAACTATATACTTAAATCATCTGTCCAAAGTTCTTCTATATAATTGGCAATTTGTAAAATTAGCAAAAATTTTAATAAATATATAGTTGAGAATACTATATTATAACAAGAGGTGCAAGGCTTGCAAGCTAAGTTAAAAGCAATTCGGCCAGTGAAAAAACGAAAAATATGATAGAATCTGAATGAGCAATTTGTTACTCTAGCAGAAATAGCTTTGTAATAAAGATGTGAGCCCAAATTTACTATAGTAATAATAAACGAGGCAATATCTGACAAGGAAGATAATGTTTTAATTGTTGAAGATGAGGTATTTTTACAATAATTGAGCTGTATATAGCCCAAAATAATAAAATATTCAAGATATGGAAGCAATATGGATAATAAAATTGAGTAGATTTATATATTTTTTGTATTTGTAGCCTTCAGATTGACAGAACTGTTGTTAATAATATATAATTTTGTTATTTGCGATGGTGGTGGCTATAACTAGGGGGTGGCCACATTCATACCACTCGACTTATAGTACCAGCGGTAGTTTCGGTAGTAATGCTTTGTAATCCAGTACCTTTAATCCGTGACTAAAAAGTAAACGCCCAAGTATATCCATCGTAGTAGATTACTAGTATTTTGTATCCTTCTTTAATAGGTTTACGATTAATCTTTACGGTATAATAGCTTTTACCGCTAAACTTTACTATTATTTCGTCTATCGAAGCGTAACTAGTAGGTCGAATATATTATTAAAAATAGCGTTGTAGAATATCGCCGATTAATGTAAATTTGTCGTACTACTGGGCTACCCGGGACTCCGGATTTTATGGATTAATAACGGTACCGGTTATATAAATAAATCGGCGAATCTGCTTAAAACGATTACGGCTTATATAATCCGCAATTAGTGCTATCCGGGTACTAGCTACCTAGTACGACGCTAGGGCATGAATGTAGCGATAGCCTATATATAGTAGCACTCTAATTTACGTTAGTAGCTCCCATTTTGTAATAGGCTTCTAGAATTTGAGGTTTTTGAATTCGACCGTTCCAATCGCCATTAATTAGATTCGTTTAGCTACATACGAATTAGTTACTTTAACAAGGATATTAAGTATTTCGTCCGTAAATAATAGACGAAAGTAATCGTAGAGCGTTCGTTCTATCGTCTCAAAACCTATAGGTAAAATTGGATCGCAATGGTTGTAAAACGGCAAGTCATCGTCCTATTCGATCGGATTTATGTTATCGATATTCGGTATCTCGTGCGGGCGCTAAAACGGAGGCTGATACCCGGCTAGAGTATCCGCTATATCGTTACTCGGTGCTGTCTCCATGTTAATATCTGATAAACTAATGATAACTATCGTAAAATCTAGTATTTATGATCTAGCGCGTTGACATGTTGAGATTTATAACCTAGCGCGTTAACGTGTTGATTACATGTGTTTATCCGGCGTTGTTTACGAAGGCTTGTTCGAAAATTAAGTGTGCATTCTTGGTATTTGGTGAGAGAGGTTTGGTACGCCCCCAATATCTTTCCCAGGGTCAAGGTTGTAGTAGTAATTGTACGAGGTGGTGTGTTGCTTCATATAATTATACTACCATTACAACCACCATATTATATTAGCTTTATCAGAATATTGATGAAAACTGTAGCTAAGCTGATTGATTGCTAATATATATAGATATTAATACTATTAGTTAATAAAATTAAACAGGCTCAAATTTGTAAATAATTTAATATTTATTGTAATTTATTGATCAAGCTGTCGGCTAAGGCGAAAAAGTAGGATTTTGATATTAATAACTACATAACTCTAAAAATAAAATATATTATCAATAAATTAGGTTGTGATTAGAGTTCGACATGGGTCGGTTTTAACCCAGAAACCAGCGGGTTGGTTCGGTTTTAGGGGGGTCATGGGGAACCGCTGGGTGGTTTTTTTTTTTTTTAATGGTTTTTTTGGATTATAAATTTAATTAAAAACTGTAATTTTAATTATTTTTAGTAATTTATTACTATTTTTAGTAAATTTGTTATTATTTTTAGTAAATGGTTTCTTGGTAGAATAGTTTTTTATAATTTCGACGGTTTTTGGGTCGGTTTTTGGTTTTCTTAAAAAAAAAAAACCAACTTGTGGGTGGTTTTTCAACATTGAAAACTGACCTAACCCGCCCTATGTCGAACTCTAGTTGTGATCGATTTTAAAAGATCACTAGTATTATTAAACAGTAGTTAGTTAATACAATCACTAGTAGCCAGGCTAGCTAGACTATGAATATATACTCACTAACTAAAATATTTAATATTAGCTATAGTACTATTGCCAAAGCAATACAGCAGAATAATTTCAAAAAATTAAAATTAATAAAGAAATTAGGATTAATAATAATAATATAATAAGTATAATTAGTATTTACTTTATAATATAAAAATTAGATAATAAAAGATTAGAGTAAAGTTACTATTTAAATAAATAAGATTAATATGATTTTAGGATAATAATATAATAGTTATAGATTATAATATAAAATTAATAAATATTATTATTTTAATATTATTAGTTTTTGTTAAAATAAGATTAATAAATTTATATTTTAAGGTATTTTTAGTTATAATTATAAAAGGCTATACTATATATAATATAAAAAAACTACAGCTTAGAAGCAAATAACTAAAACTACTCTCAAAACTTTTAATACAACAGCTAAATTAATTGTTAGAGTAGAATGGGAATTACTAATAACTACACATTATATTAATCTTAGAAATAAGTTTAGGCCTAAGTTAAAATAAAAGTTTATTAAAAAGTATAGTATTTTGGAATATGATCCCAAAGTTAGAAGTAGTATTAACTAGTATTATTATTAAATAAAAATCATAATACCTAAACTAATCCTATTTATTAAAAAGTGTAGTAATGATATAATAATCTAAGAAGATAAGGTGTTTTTATATAATTACTCAGTGTTTAAAATATACCGGGGATGGCGAGGAACGAGCCCAGAAAAATTTTTTGAATCGGGGAATCAATTTACCCCTCCCCGACTCGGGTTTTTTACCGAGAAAAAAAAAAGCTGATATCTCCCTGAGTCGGGGAAATATTCTGATATAAATTTTTATTATTTTTTGATTCGATCCCGGCTTTTTTCTCGGTTCGGGGTGGGTTTTTTTTGTTATAATAATACATTTTTATAAACATATACTAATGGTTTGGAAAGAGCTATGTAAATAAGCTATCACATAGTAAAACTATCCAAAAACCGACAGTTCTCCGCTTATTGATAAATTATATAATAAAAATTTTGGTGATCACGTGATTTGATTACGTAATCTGATAAGTTCTTAGCTCTGACCTCGACTCGGGGTATCCTGAGGCACAAGTTTCAGTACCGTTTCAAAATTAAAAAACTCGAAAATTTCCCCAAAAAAACTTTTTACCCACCAAAAAAAATTCAAAAAATTTTACCCCGACTCGAGAAATATCCAAAAAATTTTACCCCGACCCGAGAAATATTCCAACTCGGGGAAAGTCATTTTCAATTTTTTTTCCCCGGCTTTAGCCGGGGAATTCCCCGTCCCGACTCGATTTTTCCCGCCCCGATTTTAAACGCTATAATTACTATGCTTAAGAGGTTGTATATAGTTTATATAGTAAGATCTAAAATTTTTTTTAGTTTAGTAATTTTTTAAATTTGAATATGATTAAGTCATACTAGTATTATCTAAAATATAAAATCTTAAGGTATAAAACACCAACAAATAAAATTAATATAAAAACAATTTAATTAATAAAATAATAATAATTAAATTAAACTTATACTATATAATATTAAATTAAATAGATAACCTATTATATTCAGATGGTTATTAAGTTTTATAATAATAATGGTTATAAAGAAGGCATTAGTGATGATACTACTAATAAACCAGAGTTTATTTGGCCTTCAGAGGCCCTAATAGCTCTAGCAGCCCCAGCAGCTCCAGCAGCTCCAGTGGTTCCAACAACTCCAACTATTCCAAAGATTTCAAAGGTTGTTGATCCTATAATTACTACATTTTCACAATCTTATAATCGTCGCTATAGCCATCGATTTCGTATATCATAAATACCAAAATACCAAACCTCCAGGCCCCACATCACCAGGTGAAATTGTCTAATACCAAGAATGCACACTTAATTTTCGAACAAGCCTTCGTATTATTTACTAATTTAGTACTAGTATGCTTACAAGGGCTAATTAATTTATAGTGTGCAGCCATGGTGGTGTACGAAGGGATAACACGGTCGTAACGCCGACCGCTGATATCTTGGGGCTCACGCGTCAAATTTTTTTTGTCCCAGGAACTTATTCAAATTCTTCAACTTCATTTCAACTTCATCCTTCAAAACCATCTAATTACGAGACGAGTTTTAATCAAATCGAGGTATGAATGAATATCTAGGTTAACCGAATATAGGACTTGCTCTTTTAACTTTTATTTCAATAATATAGGTGCTGTGCAAGCTCTATTCAGCTGATTCTAACTTCATTTTTCAACTGTTCCAAATTCAACTTTCAATCGAATAAAGGTATGAACGAATATCTAGGTTAACCAGCTATAGGAATTACTTTTCTGACAATTCATCCAATTATCTATTAACTAAAGATATTGCTACATCATCGGCATACGGCATCGTTCACTACTATCCTATCATGCCTTGAAGACATCAAATTCTACCGTCGTTACTGAGACTAGCATTGTTTACGGAATTTTCAAAGACATCAGGATATTCTATAGCACGAGCGTCTGACAGAGACTCATCAAACAACAAACCCCGCATTCTATAGTGTATTAAGCACACATCCTCTTTTTATATAATGCTTAGCCACCATCTCCGGCGCGGGCGAATCCTCCCCGCTCGAAGCAACTCACTTATCTTGAAACGCTTTTTAACCCAGAACACAGAAGGGCCAAAAATCTGGTATAAATTGGCGAATCCCGAAAGCAGATGGACCCGGTTGCCATTAACTAAGAATGTCGAGATTGTTGATGATCTTAAACAAGCGATTAAAGCACATGCTACACCCGGTCTAGATCAGTACCCGGTTTCCAATCTCACTCTCAAAGCCTCGAGGGCCGATAACGAAGACGCTGGCAAAGCGGTTGAGTTCGATGAACGAAAAAGCCTTACATCGATATTAGAGCATTTCAAAGTTGGACAAAGTCCTTCAATTCACCAATCCTTCGCTGATAATATTTGGCTTTTCGTAAACGCTCCGGATAGTAAGCCAATTTATCTTAAAAATCATATTTTACTTATTTCTTTACTCCTCACTAACCGCATTTTAGGACCGGTGTATAAGCAGTTATCGATGGGGGAAGCTTTTCCCCGTGGTACGTACATTAAATTTCTCTATTATTAGCAATTGATATTTCCTCTAATTATTTTAACATAGGTCTACCATATGTGGCACCCAAATCTCTTGTTACTACTTCGGGATCAACATGGGATTATCAAGCAGGGCTAGACTTGTTACAGACCTTAAGGAAACAAGTTAGAAGGCATTACGCAAGTTTTCGGGCTGGAATTATTGACAAAAAAACTATGCCCCTCTATCTTTTCCTTTCTGGTGCCGGCACTGGAAAATCTCGAAATGCTACCGAATTCCACCGGACAGTAGTCGCATGTCTAGACACGGGAGATGAGGAACTAAAGAACAAGCTTCGGAATGCCTGGGTATTCCACGTTAGCCTCGAAAACGGTTCTGGTCTAACAGACGACGAAAAGAAACCGTTCAAGGCTATTGGTAGTCGAATGCTGAAGCAACTTCTCCCAGAGAAAATGCTCTTGGAGATTATACAGGAATATCAAGCACCAGATCCGTTGGATATTTTAAAATTAGTTGCTAAAAACAAGGGTCAAGACTTAAAAGATGCTACGGTTATCCTTATTGTTGATGGCTTGCAGAATATCGCTTCATACGAAGATTCAATGAAAGAAGATAGTCTGTTATCCCGGACACTATCATCTATTGGCGACCTCGGACATCAAGGCGCATTCGTCCTTTCTTGTTGCACGGCGACGATCACTCGACCGGTTACCCAAAGCGTGAGACCCTCCGGCCGAAGGCTAGTAAAGCTACCAGTCGCCTCTTTGCAACCCCCTACTACCAGTCAGGACGGTATAACGCGGTCAATCTTCCAAACAGATGATACTTTTATAAAGCTCCTTGTAGGAGATTGCGGTGGGCATGGAAGAGCTCTCGAAATCCTAGAGAGTGTTATTACGGATCACGATATCAGAAATTGCAACGTGAGCGCACTAATGAATGAATTGTGTGACAGCCTTAATGACTGGTACGAGGCTGCCCTCGATCTCTCCCCCGAGGAAGCCAAAGCTGTTATATATGCAGTATTGACTCATCAACGCCTGAGTGCCGACAAATACCTTGTCGGTACAAATAAACGCCCAGACCAACTCGCTTCACCTGGGCTGATCGAATATAGCCAAACGCCAACCTCGCCTTTGGTTAAAGGTAGCTCAACATCTGGAGTTGGATATCTCGTTGTGCCATATGTTTGGGTGTGGATTTTGGCGGAGAAATACGGAAAGATGTTTATTCCGGAATGGGAATTTGATGACTATAAGGAGCACCTATCACAAGAGAATAGGACGATACGAATAAGGGGCCTCTCCTGGGAAGGTTTTGAAAAATTCAACGGCTTATTCCGTTGTATAAAGTCCAAGATGATACCGGAAGGCCAACTAACCAAGATCTCAGAAGTTCACTACGGAGCGGATTTGAACGGCGATCTCAAATTTATAAACCGTCATCTACGGCCCGATACATCTATTCACAAGATAAAAACATCTTCTACTAAATCGAACGCTAGCGAATGGATTGTAAAATGCGAGCACGAGAATATTAATATTCGAGAGTGTAAACATTTTATCATCAACGGATATTCTGCCGGGGGCGGCGACGGTATTATCGGTCTAGATACTCCGGATACCCCAGGAGAGTCAAGCGAAATTCAGCAGTACAAATTCTATGATACTACAAGATTCTACCAGGGAAACTACGAAAGCGAGCGAAATAAGGCCGCGTCAAGTAACGATTATTTCATTCTTTTTATTACTAAAGAAATACACAATATCAAGCTCCCATATCGTTCTGGGATTGTACATAAGCAGAACTGGGAAGGATATTACGGACCATTCGCTGCTAGAGCATATATTTACGGCGATGAAGGGCCTATAGATATTAATACCGCCACACATTCGATGCTTCAATTGGTCAATGGCATTGGCGAGGAGCTAGCGGACAGGATACTCTCGGAGAGACCATTTGCGAACATTGACGAAGCATACAAAAAAACGGGTATATCAAAAAAGACCCTGGAAAAATTCAAGGAGATTACAAGGGGCCCTATATTAGCCAGGGAAAAGGAGCAATCAAACCTACCGGTTCTGCCGTAATGAGGAGATTTTCTGGAGCGAGATTCGCAAAATAAGCTTGATTGGTCTATAGTATTCATAAATTAGTGATAGAAGATCAAAAGTATTTCTTTAATGCACTAATATTTGACGAGCAATACATTAATATTTGACGGGCGATGTACTAAATTCAAGAGATCTAATAAGTGTGAATTCACCTTAAGGGAGGAATGCTTGACTGGCATTCACAAAAAGTCGACATAATCTAAATAAGCGTCAATAATTGCTAACAATCTCTTCATATACTTAGTAGTCTTGAGAGGGGTTGAATTTAATCAATCTATTGAATATCCTAAGAACATTAATAACAACCTACTGTGTGCTGAAACCAATTCTAAATAGAATTGATATGTATGAAATGAGTCTAGGTGATTGCTCTTGCATGCGTAACGCCTTTAAACTCCCGTGCTCAATCTAAACCGTATGAACCCCAAAAATTTCCGAGCTATCAATTAATCCAATAAATTGATATCAGTGACTCTTAATTTCCTAAACACTTTGCTCTGAGTCGCTGTTAATATCTCCAAAAACACCTAGCTCCGAGTCGCTATTAATATCCCCCCGCCTGTCCGACTTTGCATGCATGGACTTTTGCTCTGTTATTTCCTGCTTCTCTCTCTCACTATCAATCTCATCTTCCGTTTCATAATCACTGTTAAACCCATTCTTACTACCACCCGCCATCTCTACCTCTAATAATGGCTGACCGGGATCCCGCAGCCTTGGCACTTTCAGAGAAATTTTCGTCTTGGAATCAAAAATGGTATTGGGTTAATGAAGGCGGAATACCGTCCTGCTGGTAGGCTGTTGGAAGGTAACGAAGTGCTTGAGGAGTTTGGAGGGCTGCTAGGTCCTTCTTATATAGCCAGGTGGGCGTGGAGAGAAGCGGAGTATTATGTTCTATTCTAACCCCCCTTAAATAGAGTGCATTGTCTTCGAGTTTGAGAATAAAGAGGGGTAGGAGGGTATTGACTGTATATAGGCGCTCAACCATTCAATAAATCTGCATGCATGCGAGCATGTGTCATGCGTTCGATTATTGTTCCCTTTTCTTTAGCAACTTAGAGACCCGCAATATGCACTAGAGACCCTTGTCAAAGCCTAGGGAACATAAGATTAGTTGCCTATAGAATTACAAAGCACTTTCCTTGAGGGCTATGCTGTGAGTTCGCCTTGAAGCATCTATGGGATTGGTGCTTGCTATTCATTACTTAGGGGCCTCGCTCCCAGTATACATAATTATTGTCGAGGATCATTCATGCCGTGACTCTGCCCCGCGACATTGGCGCCTGCTGAATGAAAATATACATTAGGGAGTAAGAATGTTTGACTGTACCATCCCTACATTTCATATACCAACTAGGCCACCGAACAGTTTTAGGATTCGGGTGGAGTCTGCCTTAGTAGATATTCAGCTGAATCTGCTTAAAGCAAAGCGGTAAATGGCCAGGATAATCTGCTTCCTATTACTGACCCTTCTGACCCATCAGTATTCATGTGCCCGTGTCTAAGCACAGCCAACACTTTTTAAATCCATCAACCACCGAGCAAAGAAGGTAAATAGGGGCAGACGATAGCTCTTTAAATTAATAAAATTATAATTGCTAGCTAATACTTTTCTAGAGAATAGAGGCTTATGAAGAAGGGAGTGATTGTTGGACTTCGTGGTAGAGATTGATTCTGTAGATATGTGTTTATGAAAGGTATCAAGGCATTGTTTTTAAACGAGCTATTAAAAACACCACACATCAACACAATAACCTCCTAAAAGACACAGTTAAGAATGTACGTGAGGGATGCCTGGCCAAATGTAAAGGGTATGAGTCCTACATATATATGCCTATATCAGATGGCTACTATAGGTATGGATAAGGATAGGCTAGCACTAGAGCAGTAGGTAAGGTTGATGGGTAAGCTTATCGATGGTGTCAGGGGTGTTGGTCACAGCAGTCACAACTGTCACCAGCAAATTTGTGACCGACACGTGACCTCACCACTGAAATAACTTTTTCTCAGGAGTCTTGGCACCCTATAATCAAAATTATCAGGATCGCAGTCACACCCTCAGTCACCACCAAAATATTTAGAAGCCTGAGCGGGCAGCAAATAATTAGGAAACCCATTCTGAAACCCATTCTATATCCCCCCCCATTTACTATATACCCCAAAAAATGTCGACCACCCAGGATATCCAAAATGATATTGACCTCCAAGCCGCCGCCTTTAGAGCGCTAGGGAAGAAGGCAGAGTATAGGCCTAAGAATACGAGGAGGATATACGAACCTAAACAGGAGGAATGGATTGGATGGTGTAATAAGAGAAAATTCAGCGATGGAGTTATTATTCACGAGAAGAAATTATGTCTGTTCCTAGAGGAGGAAGTACTAGGCAGACAACTGCGACGTTCTAAGAAGACTATAAAGAGAAAATCAGATAGGGCTGACTTGGAGGTTACTATATGCCCCTATCTCTTCTATAAACTCTACTAATTCTACGTAGGTATCTGAGTCTAAAGCTACTACAACCTTAAGGGCTTCCTCCGTTAGATCCTACGTATCAGCATTAGTTAACCTACACGCTCATCAAGTCTCCAGAAATATTCATACCTATCTACATCCAAAAGGCGCTACATTAAGCGCATTAATAGATAGACTCCATAGACAAGAGGCATCTGAAAAGAAGCAAAACTATGAGGATAGGGCGGAAGGATCAATACAAGACGGTTATAACGATAAAAAAATAAGTAGTATTATTAATACGCTCTGGACTTTAGAACGATCTGCTGGAATCGAGCTCAGAACTTTAGTAGATTTTCTTTTTAGGCATTTTATGCTTACTCGTGGTAAGAATAGGCGGCAGGTACAGCTAGCTGACTTATTCTCCCTGGAGCTTGAAAATGAGGGGCCAACACCATGCCATGCACTTGTTCTAATTATGCATCAGGGCAAAACGAATACTCATGGGAGACTAGAGTATGCGGCTACTCTCCGTAATAAAAATATTACCCTCTGCCCTCTAAGCGCCCTTGCATTCTACCTTTTCTACCGCTAGTATATCGCATCCGAAATATTCCCTGACTTTTCTCGCCGACCTAACTAGTATAATATATACCTGCTGAAGGGTCAAGATGCTAAACGGGAAATTAATGGTAAAACGTAATATAATGCTATTACGAATGTCTTTAATACCTGCAATATCTCTTCTTTAAAGAAAATACATATAGGTCGGGGGAGCGGCGCTAGGTCGGTAGAGCTAAAAGGCGTTTCCGAAGCCCAAATTCGAAGAGCTGGCTAGTAGACTAATGAGCAGATAATAGGTAAAATATATCCCCGAAAATAAGCTCTATAGAGATAATACTGACTATATCTCTAGGATGCTATTTAACCTCCCTTCCTCGGAAGCATATGCGCGCCTTAGCTGGATTTTCGCCTCGCATAGAAGGGTAGTATTTTATTCCACGGGCGAAGATTATACCGCCGTAAGGACTCCTCTCTTAAATCTTCCCTAATACGGAGAGCTGGCTCACAAAATCTTCTTCTTATGCTAAATTGGCGGCTAATAAGCAAAGGAAATCTAATAAATCTATAAAAGATATAGTATCTAGATCCTTCTTTAGGATTCTGTTATTCTAAAGCAACGCTATCCTATACATGAAATCTGGCGTTACCTAGTATTTAACTCGCCGGATTACAATATATTTGCGGAAGAATTACTTGCTACTCTCGATACTCAGAAAGAACCGCACGATATTCTACTACGTCGCGCCCTTCCAGCTATATTATAACATCTTACTATCCTTCAGCAGTTAATTATACAAGAGATTTAACAGAGATTTCAGGCGCTACAACCTCAGATGACCTTCTTATTCGATATAGCAGCCGGAAAGGTAACGTTTGTAATACAGCTAACAGGTTTATTTCCAAATTCTTAACTTCCTGGTACCGGTACCGGCCCTAGTACTAGCACCGGTACTAGCAATAACGCGGAGTTGTAAAAGTAATCGTAAGAAGCTTTTACCCGCTATATCGCTCTTATTATTCTCCCGATTTTGAAATCGTTCAATTACCTTAGATCGATAAATTAAGGTATTATCCATTATAAGTATATGATATCTAGGTGTTAACTGAGGGATTACTACAAATTCTATCTAGTTATTAAGGACTTTAGCAGTAATACTACCTTGTAATATAATAGTTCCCTCTAGATATTCATTAATAGTATATGCCGGTAGGATGCTCCAGCGTTCAGAACGCTTAAAAGATCCTATTTAGATAGCTAGTCGATTAATAGGGCTCCAGCCATACTTCCGATACCCTATTCTCTCATTTGCTGCCGACTCGTCTAAAAAGACAAGCTGGTTAGTATTCCAATTTAACTGGCGGCCTTTCCAAAGAGCTTATAGCTTATTATAGCCTTTAAGAGCCTTCTGCTGGCAGGCTTTTCTACTCCATTTCCGGTTCTGAAGTATTGAATAGATAGTAGCTAGGCTAATAATCGTATCGAATTCGTCGTAAATGAACCATGCTATTTCATTAAGGTAGGCACTCGGGCGATCGTAGAGATAGTCTAGCAAACGCTATAATTCTATTAGAACAAGCCTATTCGGGTATTATGGCGCACTCACATCTTCTTTATAGGCTATAAGCTTCTTTGGACGCCCTAGCTTTAGAGTTCTAGGTATATATAGTTCATCGAAGAGATCGAGGCAGAGACGTATTCGGTATACGGTTCGTCGACTGACTTGTACCCCTTTAGCGATTTGGCCAACCGGCTAACCGGCTTCTAGCCCAGTCCGTATTTAGTTGACTTTCTAATCGGGCGTTCTAGCAGGCATAGTTCAGATGATGGTGGTTTTTAGTAATTGATGCATTGATGAAGTTAAAATAATTTTGCCAAGTCTGCGCACGGGCCTTGTGACAACCTTTTCTGAAAGCACAGTAAGATGTATAAAGTTTAACTCTACTTGTTCCGCGCTGGATTATCGCAGGAAAACCCAGCCTCTTTAACTAGCTGAATGCTTGGTAGTTCGACGCCCACTGGCGTGTAATTCTGGCAACGACGGAAGAAATTCAAGAGATTGATCTGCCCTTTGAGTTCAGCCGCCTCCTGAGGAGCATTCTTCGCTACATTCAGCTTGATAGCAATATACAAGATTGACTAATGGTGTCGGAGGCTGACTGAATAATTTTCCATTTTGTGCGCGCCAAAATATTCTAAGAAACATTCACTCGGCAACCCCTGCTAAAGATGAAGAGGAATCGAGATATTGGTGTCAACGAACCTGTGTCCAGCGAACCGGAGAAGAAGACAAAGGCGGATTACGAGCCTCATCCGAGAGAGTCGGCCAGTACGTATAATCCTACGAAATACACCATCGGCTGGATCTGCGCTATAACCACCGAGTACGTTGCTGCGCAAGCGTTCCTCGATGAAACTCACGAAAGACCAGAAGATTTGGACCCTAATGACAACAACGATTACACACTTGGCAGGGTTGGGAAACACAATGTCGTCATCGCTGTCTTACCTTTTGGGGAATATGGCACATCCTCTGCTGCAAACATCGCAAGAGACATGCTACGCAGCTTTTCTAACATCAGAATCGGTCTAATGGTCGGCATTGGCGGCGGCGCGCCGAGTTCAAAGTATGATATCCGTCTGGGAGACATCGTGGTCAGCGTTTCTCGGGATGGGAAGGGTAGTGTGTTCCAGTATGACTTCGGTAAAGCGATACAAGATCAGAGCTTCCAACCAACAGGATTCTTAAATCAGTCACCGCCGCTCCTACGGGCGGCGGTAAATGGTCTTAAGGCCCAGTATGAGAGCGAAGGCCATCAGCTTGAAGATGCCATCAACGGTGTTCTCGAAAGGAAGCCAAGACTGCGGCCGAAGTACAAGCGACCGGACGGGAGTAGCGACAGGCTGTATCAAACCAGATTCGCCCATCCAAACGATGATGCAAGCTGTGCGGCGGTCTGTGGTGATGATCCATCAAACCTGATATTGCGACACCAACGGACTGAAGGCGATAGCCCGACGGTTCACTACGGCCTGATTGCGTCGGCAAACCAATTGATGAAGAACGCTTTGGTTCGGGATAAATTTGCGGAAGAGATGGAGGTCCTGTGTTTTGAAATGGAAGCCGCAGGGCTGATGAACCACTTTCCTTGCCTGGTTATTCGAGGTATATGTGACTACTCAGATTCTCATAAAAGCAAGGAGTGGCAAGGGTATGCAGCAATGGCGGCGGCTGCATACGCGAAAGATCTTTTGTCTCGAATTGTCCCAAACAGGGTTGAAGCTGAGAAAAGGATTAATGATATTCTCTCTGGTCCGTCCACCGAGTTACAGTTGGTCGTTTTGTTTACAATTCATTCAGCACTGCTGTGCCTTTGGCATAACAGTACTTGCTGTGTTATATACGTACTAACTCCATGTTATTATGGCAGACGTCCAAGAAGGAGTTGATAAACTTCTCCATAAGCAATTTGACAAAGAGCATGAGACTATTATAGAATGGATCACATCAATTAACTACGCTCCTCAACAAATCGATTACCTCGGCCGGCGGCAGAATGAAACTTGCCAATGGCTCCTAGACTCAGTTGAATTTAAGACATGGCTTAATACTGGCAAGCAGACGCTATTCTGTCCAGGGATCCCCGGTGCGGGGAAAACAATCCTCGTTTCAATTGTAGTCGACAACCTTATCGCTCAGTTTGGTAGTGACCGGACCATTGGCATCGCATATATTTACTGCGACTTCCGGCGGAAGGACGACCAGAAGCTTGAAGACTTGCTCGCTAATCTTCTGAAGCAGCTAGCTCAGCATTCCCTACCGGACACTGTTAGAGACCTTTATGAAAAACACAAAAATAAGCAGACAAGACCGCGACTTGAAGAAATCTTAATAGCCCTCCGGTCCGTAGCCGCCAAATACTCGAAAGTTTTCATAGTCGTAGACGCACTTGACGAATGCTCAGTAAGAGACAGATTGCTATCAGAGATATTTAACCTTCAAGCCAAGTGTGGAACAAACGTGTTTGCAACTTCACGGTTTATTCCGGAAATCCAAAAGCGGTTTGAAGGGAGTATAAAATTGGAGGTACGTGCAAGCGATGAAGATGTGGTGAGATATCTTGATAATCACATGTCCGAACTTCCGGAGTTTGTTCTGGAACTGCAAGGTGAAGTCAAGTCCGAAATCGTAAAAGCTTGTAATGGAATGTATGTGATTTTTCCGTCTTATTATTGAATATTTCTGATATTATTAGGTTCTTACTTGCCCAGCTTCATCTGGATTCGTTGGTGGGTGTAATATCAACGAAGGCTCTTAGGACCGCTCTGAAAACTCTCTCGAAAGGAACCGATGGATACGATCCCGTATATGAGAAAGCTATGGAAAGGATCGAAGGTCAAGTTAGAAACTCTCGAGAATTTGCTAAACAGATTTTGTCATGGATCACCTGCGCAAAAAGACTGTTAACCAGGTCAGAGCTCCGACATGCGCTTGCAGTAGAGATTGGCACGTCGAAACTTGATGAAGAGAACCTTCCAAAAGTTGACATGGTCTCTGTGTGCGCTGGATTGGTTACTGTTGATGAAAAAAATGATATTATCCGTTTAGTTCACTATACAACGCAGGAGTACTTCGAGCGGACCCGGGGTAACTGGTTTCCTAATGCCGAGACCAATATTACAAAGGCATGTGTTACTTACCTGTCATACGATGCGTTTGAAATTGGTTTCTGTCCAACCGGCGAGGAGCTCATGGCGAGATTACGGTCGAACGTTCTGTATGACTACGCTGCAAAAACTTGGGGATCTCATGCCCGTACATCTTCAATCGAGGGCACAAAGTTGATATTGGATCTTCTTGAGAGCGAGACTAGGGTATCGGCTTGTAGTCAGGTTATGATGGCGTCAAGAGTCTATTCATATGATCGTCAGATGCTTCCAACATGGATGACAGGGGTGCACCTCGCAGCATATTTTGGCCTAGGGCAGTCCATGACAGCCCTGCTCTCTAACGACCTAGATGCTGAAGACGGATATGGTCGGACACCACTATCATTGGCTGCAAGGAACGGACATGAAGCGGTGGTGAAGCTGCTGGTGGATAAGGGTGCAGACCTAGAGGCCAAGGACAGCAGCTACAGTCGGACACCACTATCGTGGGCTGCAGAGGACATAAAGCGATAGTGAAGCTGCTAGTGGATAAGGGTGCAGACCTAGAGGCCAAGGACAGCAGCTACAGTCGGACACCACTATCGCGGGCTGCAGAGAACGGACATGAGGCGGTGGTGAAGCTGCTGGTGGATAAAGGTGCAAACCTAGAGGCCATGGACGGCAGCTGGGAGGGCCGGACACCACTATCGTGGGCTGCAGGGAACGGACATGTGGCGGTGGTGAAGCTGCTGGTGGACAATGACGCAAAACTAGAGGCCAAGGGCGGCGGCTACAGTTGGACGCCACTATTGTGGGCTGCGAACGGACATGAGGCGGTGGTGAAGCTGCTGGTGGATAAGGGCGCAGACCTAGAGGCTAGGGGTAGCATCGGTTGGACGCCGCTATCGTGGGCCGCAGGGAACGGACATGAGGTGGTGGTGAAACTGCTAGTGGATAAGGGCGCAGACCTAGAGGCCAAGGGCAGCATCGGCCGGGCACCACTATTGCAGGCTGCAAGGAACGGACATGAGGCGGTGGTGAAGCTGCTAGTGGATAAGGGCGCAAACCTAGAGTCCAAGGCCAGCAGCGACAGTTGGACGCCACTATTATGGGCTGCAAGGAACGGACATGAGGCAGTGGTGAAGCTGCTAGTGAATAAGGGCGCAGACCTAGAGGCCAGGGACCGGAGCGGTCGGACACCACTATGGTGGGCTGTATGGAACGGACATGAGGCGATGGTGAAGCTGCTAGTGGATAAGGGCGCGGGCCTAGAGGCCAAGGACAGCAGTGATAGTCGGACACCACTATTGTGGGCTGCAAGGAACGGACATGGGGCCAAAGACCGGGACGGTCGGACACCACTGTCATGGGCTATATGGAACGGACATAATGCGATAGTTGTGGATAAGGGCGTAATATAGTAACCTTCCTAATCGACTGTTTGTACAGATGGTCGGTGGCCCAGGGTAAAAGTCCGACATTAGTAGCGGATTTAATGTGGCAAGGAATATATCATTCCACAAAGATAGGAGAACAGTTTGTATTATGTTCAGGCTCGATATGCTTATCATCTTCCTCAAGTTCCTCGTTGTCAATTTAACAGTCGATTTTATTGATATCAACGGCCAAGGGTTATATGTGAGCACCAAGGACGGTATTCAAGAGGTTCCACTTGGCCTTGAAAGGATCACCTTTTCCACCAGACGACTACTGACGGCAGAGAGGGGGTTTGGTGCAGCGGTATGAGCTGTCACCATGGCGGGCCAAGTTGTCGCGGGTTCGAATCCCGTAGCCCTCACCCAAAGATTTTTCGCCTTTGTACGGTTTGCTCAAATTATTTGAATTGGTATTTTTGGAAAAAAAACAAACAAACTAGTAGGGTGGCTAAAATATGAGAAAGTCGGGGTGCTAGTTCACCGCAAAATATCAGACACTCCAAAAATACTAACAGAGAATAGTTAGAGAAAGCCGTATAGTTGACTCGGACTTATTTTTATTTAGGTGTTTAGGTGGCCTGCCTCTTCTTCTTAATAGGATAGGGTTTGGTGATATAGATTGCTTCGTTAATTTGTTTCTGCTAACTAGACGCTTAGGCGTAGTAGAATCAGAAGTTGATGGTGTATATTTTAAGTTATCAGCTATTTTAGCTGCCCTCTTAGGCGCTGTAGGGGTAAAAAATAATTCGTATAACTCATTTATAGCTGAATCAGAAGTTGAAGGTGTATCTCTTTTTGCAGGATGTTTTGCCTGAGGTGCCATGATGATGAATTGAATTGCGGTATTTCCTTTAATCGCTTACTATCTGCAGATGACTGATATTTCCGTGAGATCTGGTTAATTGAAGAAGACTGAAGACTCTAGGATTAAGAATAAGTGGCTTTGGTAGAGAGACTTACTATGTTAATAAATAAAGCTGTGGTGTAGAAGATTTTGGTGATGGTAAATAACTTGAAAGCTGTAATGCAGAAGATGGAGGGCATCTTCTTAATTTATAGATTTTCGAGTTGTATTTCATGTAGTGAAATTTCGTTGGGTTTACCGGGGTTTACCGGGGTACGGGGTCATACCGGGGAATAGATGTTCGGGGTTCCCGGTTTGATAAAATGATTCCGAAAACGACGCTACATAAGGCCAGTTCTGGCAGCAAGTTATCGCAGACGTAAAGATATTGTATTCTTAAATAATTAAACTATTTACTAGTAATAATAATAATAATAATAATATAACACTATTAAAAATAAAAAAATTAAAAATTAAATAAAGTATATCTATAATTTAAAAATATAATTCTATAAAATTATTAATAATATTAAATAAAAATTTTAAAGTATAATAAAATACTAAAATATTATTAATTTTAAAATTTTTATTAAAAATCTTAAGCCACAACTATACTATACTATTATAATTAATAATTAAATAAAAAAAAATAATAATAAATTTAATAGCTTATATTATAAAAATAATATCTTTATTAAAAAAATTATTAAAATATAAAAATATAAAAATATAAAGAATTTACTAAAAATATAAAATTATTTTATTCTAAAGTAAAAATTATATTTAATTTTATTATTAATAAAGCTCTATATATAATAAATTTTATAGTTAATAATAAACTTATTAAAATACCTTTAATAAAGTATTGTAGATTTATAAATAATAAAAAAATTATATATATAATACTCTTTTATAAAATTTACTAATAAAATATTATTTAAGCTAGTTATATATAAAGTAATTATTTTATTTTTAAAAATATAAACAACAAAAATAATAACTATAATAAAAAAATTATAAAATTATAAAAAAAAAATAAAAGATTTTTAAAATTTAAAACTTATTCTTTAAAAGAGAAGAAAGATTATAAATATAGAGTAAAGAATAAAAAAAAAAAATTAAAATCAAAGATTTAAATAGATAAATAATTCTTATATAAATTTAAAAAATATTTTAAATTATAAAATCTATTTTATAAAAGTATTATACTATATACTTCTTACTTTAATAAGCTAAAGAAATATTATTATAAAATAAACTATATTATAAATATATATAGTTGTCACAGACCTACGGTCTTGATAGTATAATTATCTGTACTCTGTTTTATGCTATGTTATTCCCAGTTCTACTTACTGTATTTTTTGTATAGCTTTTATTTTCCATATACCTATGTTTGCTTGTCTTGTTTAGACCCTTATCATACAAAAGTTACCTATCACATAACTTGCTTACAAGTTTGTATAATAGATGGAATAAGTAGATGAATAACGAACACTACTCATCAAACTTGCATAATTATAATGTGAATAAAGCGAACATGCAATCACTATCATTTATATAAAATATCATTATATATATAAAACTATCATTAGGATTAATAAATAGTTCTTACTCTTCATCAATCAACTCAAATACAATACAAGACTCATAATTCATCAGCAAAAAATCTGAACCTCCTAGAGGTCATTGTATGGGAGCACGGGAGGCTGACAGGGATGTGGGGAGGTTATTGTATGATGATGGGAGGCTGATATTAATCTTGGTATACTTTATTAAAACTTTAAAGTAATTGGTTGTGGATATCTGCTTCTCAAAGTCTAATGTAGATTTTTTATAATATTAAATTAATATGAGCTCCTTTTTAATTTTTTATTGTTCTTTACTTTTTTTCTTATATTGTGCTTTTTTAGATTATTTTAATTTTTTTATAAACATGCTTTGTCTAATATAATAAAATTAAAAAATAAATAATATAAAAATAATAATTAATATTAAAATGATATATTTAATCTTAAGTTATAATATTTAGAATTTATAATTTAAAAGATAGTTTTTATTAGATTACTAGTATTAGTTACTATTTTAAAAAAATATCAATACATTAAATCAACTACTAATCTTAATTATAAAAATATTATAAAAGAAAAGTTAATAAAATTTTAATTAAAGCCTATTAACTCTTTAATATTCTCAATTAATCTTATAAGAATTTCTTTAATTAAAAAAAAATTTAATAAAAATTTATTATCTAAATATGAAAATATAATTTTTAAAAAATAAAATTTGGTTTTTTTTTTTGGTGGTTCTACAATAAAATCTAGTTAAATAACTTCTAAATAAAAGCATACATTTAAAATCTAATAACAAATAATAAACTAAATTTAATTTTTATCAAAGTTATTCATAAATTATTTTTTTTTTATAATTTAAATATCATGATTATAAATTAACACTAGTCAAATACACTATTATATTAAAAACTTTTGTTCATATTTAGTAAGTACCGCTAAAAATATTATGCTAAATACCTATAATCTAAACTATTTTGATATTAATATTTGATCAAATAAAATTAAAATATTATTAAATAGCAAATCATTAAGATATTTTATAAAAAAAAAAATTATAATTAATCTTTTTATTAATAAATATATATAATTTATTAATAAATGTTTATAAGCTTTTTTTATATATTTAATAATTTTAAAAATTTTAATACATTAATACTAGAATTTATAGAAAAAAAGAGGAATAAAAGAACTAAATTTGATAAAAAAATTAAATTCTAGAATTTTAATATAAATTACTATATGTATTTAAATTATATTGAAATTATAGGAAGATAATATTTATAATTAGAAGGTCAGTTTTTAGATTATTAATAGTTAATATAAGACTTTTAATATTTACTAATTTAGATAATATTACAGTTAATTAGGAATATAATAATCTTTAATAATTTATATACTAATATAATTAGTTAAGCTTAGGAGAAATTGGTATCATACTACTAAAGTTTAATATAAATCTATATTAATATTATATTAAACAAATTATTTAGAATTGGAATTTTTTAAAATTTTGTATTAGTAAATAATAGCGAAGAGCAAGAGTTAAATTTACTATTGAAAGGATAAAAAGAGACTTTAGGTATTTAATAGAAAATTTTGTTTTATTTTCTTTTATTTTATTTTGATATATATTCTTGAATATATATATAGTTTTAATAAATAAATTTGTTTTGAATGGAATTAGATACTGGGAGGCAGCCAGAAGATTATAGGGAGATTATATAAAATAATAGAAAGGTTATATTAAATAATGAAAAATATATAGTTTCTTGTAGCCTCTGGTTACTAGCAGGATGGCATTAGGGTACAAAAGGTGTCCTAACTATCTGAGCTATCAGATGGCAGGGATGGCAACACATTTTTTTGCTGATGTTTATTATAATTTTTATTATTATTATATATCTCATATATCATTCTTTGATATCTTACAGTATATATACTTTTAGATCTAAAAACTTAGGTATCTTAAAATAAGAGATCAGTATTTGGTTAAATAAATTTAACTAAAGTATAATATTTTGATTGATTTTACTCAGACTTATCAAAGAAGTATATGTATGTTGATAATAGAATTTAATCTTAAAGATTTTATTATATCAGAATATGAGATAATAAATAACAAAGGAGATTGTGTACCTTTTTATAATG
The DNA here is from genome assembly GCA_036971345.1 of Dactylellina drechsleri. Lineage (NCBI taxonomy): Eukaryota > Fungi > Ascomycota > Orbiliomycetes > Orbiliales > Orbiliaceae > Dactylellina > Dactylellina drechsleri. Next base: position 42,767 of record JAJTUB010000051.1, read on the forward strand.
TATTTTAATATTATTATAAATTAATTGTTTATTAAATCAATCAAACTAACGAATATTTTAGAAAATAATTAAAAAAAGTATTATTTTTATTTGAAATAGAATTAACTATAAACTTATCTAATAAAAAGAACAATATCTTTTAAAAAAATAATAAATTATATATTAATATTGGTACTTAAATTAATAAAAAACTAGTTATATTAATAGAAGAATCTAAAAAAGAATCTATAAATATTATATTTATAAATAATTTTAGATATTTAAGAAATTTAGAAGTTGTAATATAAATACTAAAATAAATTATAATAACTATTTATATTTATATTAAAACTTATGTAGTAGTTGAAGAACAAATTTTTATAAATAAAAATAAAGATTTTGGATTATTAGGACCAAATTAATTAAAATTATTATATGAGAGTAAAATATGTTCTAAATTTGTTTTTAAAAATAAAGGTAAAGGATGTTAATTATTATTAAAAGATTCTGATAAGGATTTTAGTGATAATAACTTAATTTTTAGTAGTAATAACAAACTTATTTATTATAGAAACAATTGATAAAGTATTTTTTGTAGTAATATTAAATTATTAAAACCAATCAAATTTAAAAAATCCCTTGTAAAACTTGATTAATTTTTTAAATAATTTAGTAATATTTTCTACTTTTAATTTAAAGACTTTTTTAATAACAAATATAAAATCCATTATATATTTTTCTTTTTTGAAGGAACCATTTTTAATATTTATAATATTTATTGTGAAAAGTATAACAAAAGTATTTTATATTAATGATGTTATAAAATTCCTAAAATTATTCTAATCTTTACTAATTATACTACTTTCACTAAATTTTTTAAACAAATTTGTAGATATAAAAATAAGTAAAAAAAAAATTTTTGTAGATTTTATGAACTTTGATAGAAAAAATTAGTTAGAAGTTATTTTTAAAAACTCAATTAATATATTTCTTTTATTGATTATAATAATGATTAAATATTTTATTATGCAAAAGAAGGACTTAAACCCTAATGGAGATAAGAAGTTATATAACAAAAAACAATTAATAAAGGATTTATATATAAGAAAATACAATTTCTTATTATTGAATTTGATGATGTTTTTTATAAAGATAATAAAGCTAATAGTTTATGATTTTGAATTTTAAAATAGTTTAATATAAATAGTTAACAACCTTATCAAAATAATTGATTTTATTATAAAGTGAAATATTAAAATACTTATAAATTTAATTAAAATTAATTAAGATTTAATAATAAGCTTTAGAATTAATAGCAATAAAACAACCAAAAATGAATTTCTAAGATTACTTATGGATTAGTTTTTATAAAGTTAGAAGCTATTTAGAATTAATATAAATTATAATATAATAAACTTCCAAAATTTAATAAATTTGTTTGTTTTAAATGTAATAAAAAAAAATATATAGCCAGAAACTACAAATAAAACTAATTTTAAAAGGAATAGCTACTCAAGCAAAGTTGTATTATAGATTATGAAAAATTATACAAACAACATACACCCTATAATAAATCTGAATATGAAGATGAATATCAAGAATTTGAATTAGAATAAGAATTTGATAGAATTCTTAATATTGTTATTAATTAATTTATTATAGAAGAAAACTTTTTTGAAATTACCCTTTAACAAATTCGCAATGCTATAATTAACATTCAAACTAATTAATAGATTTAAAATGTAATAATAAAAAAAAACATTACAAATTACTATTTAATTTGAAGAATCAATAAAAAAAAATTAACAAATGGAAGTTATATTTTTCGACTAAGATACTTCTAAAATATTAGATATAGAATAAAAATATATTATATTACCTAAATGATTTAATTTGTTTACTATCAAAAAATATCATTGAATCTGGAATAAATTTTTTTTAAAATAATATTTATAATATATTAGAAACTTAACTAATAACTTAAAATAAGAATATTAATACCAAAATGAGATATAAAATTAATTTATTCTTTAAAATTTAAAATTTTATTAATTTAAAATTTATTTTAAAAGATAATTTTAAGTTATTTATAATAAAAAAAAATAATAAAATATCTTAAACTATAATTTTTACAAAAAAATATTTATAGAAAAAGATAAATTAAAATAATATTTAAAAGGATTTTATAATTAATATTCTTTATTATAAGATAATAATAAATTCTATGAATATTATAAATCTAAAATATAAATTTTTGAAATGTGTGTTATAAAATATAGATATTAGAAATACTACTTATATAAATTTTATAATTTTTATAAATTAAGAAATTTTTGTATCTTATATATTAATAATATTTTTATAAAAAATATTATTTTGTTAAATAATTTAGATGTAGTTTTTATTAATTATATTAATATTTTACTTATTTTATTATGATTGATAAGTATAAAGTTGAATTAACCCAAGATTTTAATTTCTATTAAATTATAATCAAAAAACAAGAATTATTAATAAAAGAACTTAAACAAATGATTATTTAAAAAAACAATATAATAATATTAAATAATATATAATATACAGATAAAAAGTTATACTTATTATTTATATTAAATATTTAAAAATATATGAATATTATGTTAAAAATTGGACGATTTATACTGATAATCAATTATAGAATAAAATAATTTTTAAATAATATATTATAGAAAATTTATATTGGACTTTTAATATATTTTTTAAAAAATATTCATTATCTAAATTTTTAATAATTATCTTAGAATAATAAGAAAAATTATATTATTTTATAATTAAATTAACACCAAATTTTTTAAGATATTAATATATTGTCTATAAAAAACTAATATAAGAAGAAATTATTAAAAATATTATTAATATTATTAACAAAGATTTAAATTAAAAAAGTTTTGGATTTTGATATATTTTAAACAATCCAGCTCAAGTTTTGTTAAAAAAGGATTTGATAAAATATTTAATAGAATTGCTAAATAATATTTTAATATTTTTTGTACAATTAATAAAAATTTTACTAAAGTTCTTGCTAATAATAAAATAAAAATTATTTATATTTTAAAAAATTATATTAAAAAATATATACTATCCATATCTCTTAAATTAATATATTACAATGTTATAGCTTTTAAAAAAAGTTTTTTTAAAACAGTTAGATATGAAATTATTATTACTTTTATTATTAATAGTCATCTCAAAAAAAGAATAGTTAATATTCTCAATTTCAAAAATAATGATTTTATTTTAGGATATGATTGGTTATAAGATTATGATTTAGAAATCAGCTTTTGATTATAAATTATCAGATTTACTAAATATAATTGCCAGACTATTTAAAAACACTTCAAACCTAAAATTTAAGAAAAAGAAATATACTTGTGACTGACAGAATATTTTTTCAATAAAAAAATCTATCATCAATCTTGGAAGAAGCCCAACACTCTTAAATGCATATAAATCAAAGCCAAAGATATCTATAAAACCATCAAAAAAATTATTAAAAATACCACCACTAAAATCCCTAAGTGGATTTTTAAATAAATTAAGACTTTTAAAAAACTACCCAATAAAGATATTCTGTTTTAACTTAATAAATTTATTTACAAAATATTTTTCAAAGAAGGAATTATGTCAAAATTTATGCCTATCTATACATGCACTCAAAAAAAGTTTAAAACACTGCAAAAATACTTTAAAAAAAATTTATATAAAGGATATATTCAATTTTTTTAATTTCCAATAGAACATTTTATTTTATTCATATTAAAAAAAAATAATAAATTATAAATATGTATTAACTATCAAAATTTCAACAATATCATTATAAAAAATTAAATTAAATTACCTTTTATTTCCAAATTTTTAAATCAACTACAAAAAGCCAAACAATTTACCAAATTAAATATTATAATTAAATATTATAATTTATAAGTTATATTAAAAAACATTTAAAAAACTACTTTTAAATACAAATACAGATTATTTAAATACATAATCATACCTATAAAATTAATTAATGCTTTAGCATTTTTCCAAACCTTTATAAATTATATTTTCAAAAATTATATCAACAAAATATGTATTATTTATTTAAACAATATATTAATCTATAACCATAATTTAGAAAAACATTATAAACATATTATATTTATCCTAAAAACACTTAACAAATATAACCTTAAAATTTAATTTGAAAAAACAAAATTCAAAATTACTAAATACAAATTTTTTAAAACCATTATCACAACTAATAAAATCTAAATAAATCCAAAGAAAGTTTAAGTAATTCAAGACTAACCAACACCCAAAACAATCAAAAATATTTAATTTTTTTAAAATTATATAATTATTATTAATGATTTATTAAACAATACAGCCATATATCAGCAATCCTAACTAAACTCACCAAAATAAAAACTAAATTCAACATAATTTTCAATCAAATCAATATTTTTACTATATTAAAATAATTATTTTTTTTAGTACTAATACTCCAATTATACAACCCAAAATTACCTATTAAAATTAAAACCAATATCTCAAACACTATACTAAATATATACTTATATTAGCAACACCCTAATAATAAATAGTACTTTATTACATATCTATCTTATAAATTCAATACTATAAAACTTAAATACTTAATCCATAATAAAAAACTTATAGTAATTATTTATGCTTATAAAATATAAAGAGTATATTTATAAACAAAAAAACGCTTCATTATATATTTTAATTATAAAAACTTTATTTTTTTTTTCATTATTAAAGAACTTAGTTAATAATAAGTCTATTAATAAAAATTCCTTAGTAAATATAATATAAAAATTATATACTACAAAAGCAAAGAAAACTTAGGAGCAGATATTATTAATAAAAAATTTAATTTAATAATAAAGTATAATCTAATAAAGGAATAATTCTTAAAGAAAAATTATTTAAAAATATTATTATTAACTAAATTTTTAATACTATTTCTTATATACTTAATAATTAATTTACTTAGAAATTAAAAAAAACTATAAATGATATTTAATAATTACTTAAATCTTATTTAATAACCTAAATGTATTAAAATACTTTACTATTGAATATAAAATTATTTTTTTTCAAAATTTTTATTATATTTTTATTAAAGATTTTTAATAGAAATTTATTAAACAACATTATGATATACTAGTTTATAAATATTTAAAAATTAAATAAACTTAAAAACTCTTAATCAAGAATTATTTTTAATTGTAAATATGATAATATATTAAACAATATATTAAGACTTGTAATATATATTATAGAAATAAATTAAATTAATATTTATTTTATGGAAAATTACAACCTTACAATGTACCATCAGCATCTTTTTAAATTATTTTTTATAATTTTATATAAAAAATGTTAAAAATTTAAGATTTTTTTATTAATACTATTTATAATAAAATACTAGTTATTATTTACAAATTCAGCAAAATAATAATCCTAAAACCATAGAATTTTAAATAATTTACAAAAGAATTTGAATAAGTCTACAATAAATAAATATTTAGCTAATATAGTTTATAAATTAAACACATCTGTAACAAAAATACCTTATTTTCTAGCAAATTTTAGAATTTAATTAAAAACCAAACTAAAATCAAAATCAATATTACTAATAAAGGATATACTTAAACAAATAAAATAACCAAACAAATTATTTAGATACATCAGCAAAAAATTGAAAAAAGGCTTGAGGTCACATACAAAAGTGTGAGAACCTGAGAGGACAATTACATATTAAATTAATAATTAAAAGGATAACAAAGGTGTAGAAAGGACTTTTCTATTTTGGGAAAACACATCCTCTCAACACCCCTGTCATCCTCTCTATATTATAAAAGTCCTCTTAACCACTAATTTAATATATAATTGTCTTCTCAGGTCCTCACACTTTTGTATGTGACCTCAAGCCTTTTTTCAATTTTTTGCTGATGTAATAGAAATATAATTATATAATTTTTTACATATTATGTAAAATAATTAGGTTAAGCTATTCCCTAGTTTTGAATTTATTTATAATACCTCCAAATATTTAATTATTAAATATATCTTTTATAAAGTATTTAAAAGATGGAACTTGATAATAATATTTTCACCTTTAATATTAAAAAAAACAGTTCCTTAAATAAATAAACATATTAAAAATATAAAAAACCTTTATGAAAATTTTCAAAAGAACCTCCAATTTATAATAAAATAAATATTATATTACTATAATTAAAAAAAAATAGAAGTATTATTTTTGAAAAAAGAAAATAAAATATACTTATTTATTAAATATATTAAATAAAAAAGATATTAAAATAAAAAACTTAATTATTAAAAATATAAACCTTTTATAATTATAAAAAAATTCAGCAATAATACCTTTAAATTTAAAATTTTGAAATTTATATATATTTATTAATTATTTTATATCTTACCCTTGGAATTAGTTTTTGAAAATTTGAGAGAAAATTTAAATGATAAAAAACTAAAATTTAAAAATTATATAAAATATAAATTCAAAAAGATTCTAAATGGATTTAATAAAAAAAATAAATATCTTATTAAATAATTATTATTCTATGAACTACAAAATAATTTTTAAATTTCAGAAAATAATATATTTTTAGAAGTTATTTGAACCTATTTTAACTAAAAAACTATATTATTATTTATAAAATAAAAATATAGAAAACTAAGGAAAAATTTAATTTTAGATTAAGAATGTAAGAATTTAAAGTAATTAAATTTAGAGAAACTTGGGATTAGTTTTGTAATATTTTTTTTTAATTTTATAACATTTTAAATAACTTGATCTGTTTTTATTTAATTATTTTTAATAATTTTTTTGTTTAATAAATTTTTTTCATAAATAATGGTTTTTAAATGTTTTGTTTTTAGAATTTTTAACTTTTTTCTTTTTTAAATAATTTTAGCAGAAATTTTTATTATTTTTACCTAAAGTTTTAACTACTCAGTTTGCAACTTAGTTTGTTTTTTTTTGATATTTTTTAATTTTTTTTCTTTTTTATCCAGTTGATGTTCTAGTTGTTTTACTATAACAAATTAGTTAAATCTATCCTATTATTATAATAAAATATTTATAAGAATTAGTTATGCAATTTTTTTACTTATTTCAAATATAAATAGAATAGTTTTGGTAATTTGTTATAACAATATACAAATAAAAATTTTTAGTATAATACTTATAAAAAAAAAAATAGAAATTCCAGATTTTTTAATACAATTAGCTAAAATATTTCAATATTAATAAAAAAATTGTTTGTTTTTTTTTTGACAACATTCTACTGACATTTATATTTGATTTTAGATATATATTAATTGTTTTTTTGTAAGAATGTTTTGAAATTTAAGTTTTAAGATTATTACTTTAATTTAATTATTACCCTTTTTATACACTATTCACTTACATTATCCTTATGATTTTTTATCCTACATAATTTATATAGATAGAAGTTCTACATAGAATAATAACTTATATTAAAAAAATATGCTTATAACAAATACTAACTTTATAAAATAATCTTGACTATATAGAATTTAACTTTTATATAAATTTCTACTTTTACAAGAATAAAGTTTTTATAGAAGTTGTTTCTGGACAGAATTTATTTCTTAAAAGAAGGAGATAGTGTTACAGATTTATAATTTTAATAGTACAATTACTTGTACTTTATTCTATACTATATCATTTTTAGTTTTGCTTACTACATTTCTTGTATAGTTTTTACTTTTTATATACCTATATTTACTTATTTTATTTAAATTTTTGTTATATAAAAGTTATTTATTATATAACTTACTTACAAGTTTGTATAATAAATAAAACAAGCAAATAAATAATAAGTATTATTTATCAAACTTACATAATCATAATACAAACAAAATAAATATATAATCATTATTATTTATATAAAATATTATTATATATATAAAATTATCATTAAAATTGATAAATAGTTCTTACTTTTTATCAATTAACTTAAATATAATATAAAATTTATAATTTATTATAACCTTTATTATTATTATACATCTTATATATTATTTATCTTGCAGTATACATACTCCCAGATCTGAGAACCCAGGTATCTTAAATAAGAGATCAGTGTTTGGTTAGACGGACTTGACCAAAGTGTAACAATAGTATTATAAAAATATAATTAAATAAATCTAAAAGATTACTAAATATATTAGTTCAAAAAATATATATATATTATAAAATAAATAAATTTATAAAAAAATATAATACTAATAATAAAACCTATTTATCTATATATAAAAAAAATAATTTTAAAATAGTAATAAAATTTTATTTATAAATATTATTAATAAAAATTTACATTTTTAATAAAATAGGATTAATAATAGTAATTATAAAGTTTTAGAATAAAAATATAATAAAAACTATTATTTATAATATAAAACAACTAATAAAACAATTTTAATAGAAGTATACTTAGAATTAATTAAAATAAATAATTATACTATAAAGTTAAAGATTATATACCTTAATTATTTATAAATAAGATTTTATTAATTAAAAGGATTTACTAATAATTAAAATTAATAGTTTTATTATTTAAAAAGTATAAAATTAATAAAAATACTAATATTATAAAATTATTTAAATAGATATATAAAATAATTATTTATAAAAAGAATATTTTTTAAAATAAAAAGCTTTAACTTTCTTATAAAAAATATTTAATTATTTTATATTTCAAAATAAAATAAAATTTATTTTTTTTAAAAAAAGTATATTCTACTTTTAGTTCTAAAATAAATTAGAATATTATTATATAATATTAGTATTTTATAATAAAGGTATTTATTATTAAGTTATAAGTTCTATTATAGCTGTATTAGAAAGTATTATTAGGGGTAATTATTATATATATGACTATAAAGAGTATACTCTCTAAAAGAATAATTTTAATAAGATATAGTTTATAAGTATAGACTTATATATTTTTGTAGATATTAATTATATAATAGAGTTACTGCTACTAGATACTAGAGTGCGACATGGGGCGGGTTGGGTTGGTTTTTAGATGGTAGAAACCACCTACGGGTTAGTTTCTAAATAGTCGAAAC
>JAJTUB010000051.1:52211-80491 GCA_036971345.1 Dactylellina drechsleri
ATGTCGAACTCTAGTTTTAACCCAGAAACCAGCGGGTCGGTTCGGTTTGAAAGGGGTTATGGAAAATTATTAAATAGTTTGATATAAATTATAAAGAACTACTAAGTGGTTTAATATAGGTCGTAAAGAATTATTAGGTAGTTTAATATGGATCGTGGGGAACTACTAGGTGGTTTTTTTAAAAATCAAAAATTATTTAAAAATTGACAATTCCCCACTTATCGATAAGAACTTATCAGATTACGTAATCAAATCACGTGATCACCAAAATTTTTATTATATAATTTTAATTAAAATTTAATAAAAAAAATTAAAAAAATTAAATTGAATTTTTATTCATTTTTTTTTAATTTAATTTTAATTTTTTTTAGCGTTTAAAAAAACCCCGAAAACCACAACAAAAAATTTCTTGGCAAAATTTTCAAAAGCATTTAAAATCTTAATTGTTAATTTAAAAAAATTAAAAAAATTATTTCTTAATTATAAAAACGTTAAAGAATCTTGCATTAAATTTTAGAAATTTTCATAAAGAATTCATAAAGTTAAAAAAACGGTACCGTGTTTCACCCCCTGGTTTTTCCTCGGATTCCTCGGAAGTTTTTATTCCCTAATTTTTTTAATTTAATTTTTTCGATTTTTTTATGAAAATAATTTAAAATTAGGTGTGGGAGATCTTGAAACACGCTAAAACGACTAGTGGTTTTTTAGCGAGTTTTTAAATTAAATTTAATTAAATAAAATTAAGCGCTAAACCGTTTACAAACGAAAAATACGAATTGATTGATTGTTTTTTGAAAATTCAAGAGTTTTCGAAAAGTTTTTGGATTTTGAAAAGTTTTTTTGAAAATGTTTTGTCGAAAACATAGCCGAACACACCTCCATATATACGATGTATACGTATACGTCGTACTATATACGCATACGTCGTAGATACGTATACGTCGTATATGCGTATACGTCGTATATGCGTATACGTCGTACTATATACGTATACGTCGTATATGCGTATACGTCGTACTATATACGTATACGTCGTATATGCGTATACGTCGTACTATATACGTATTCGTCGTATATGCGTATACGTCGTACTATATACGTATTCGTCGTATATGCGTATACGTCGTACTATATACGTATACGTCGTATATATGGAGGTGTGTTCGGCTATGTTTTTGATAAAATGTTTTCAAAAAAACTTTTCAAAATCCAAAAACTTTTCGAAAACTCTTGAATTTTCAAAAAACAATTAATCAATTCGTATTTTTCGTTTGTAAACGGTTTAGCGTTTAATTTTATTTAATTAAATTTAATTTAAAAATTTGTTAAAAAAGTACTAGTCGTTTTAACGTGTTTCAAGATTTCCTACACTTAATTTTAAATTATTTTCATAAAAAAATCGAAAAAATTAAATTAAAAAAATTAAAATTAAATTAAAAAAAAATTAATAAAAATTCAATTTAATTTTTTTAATTTTTTTTATTAAATTTTAATTAAAATTATATAATAAAAATTTTGATAACCACATAATTTAATTTAAAACAGTTTCTTAGCAATACAGTTTTTCATTATTGTCACAGTTTTTAAACCCATACTTAGTTTTTTTTTTTTAAAGAAAAACCAACCCATAAATGGTTTCTATTATCTAAAAACCGACCCATAGGTGGTTTCGACCATCTAGAAACCAACCCAACCCGCCCCATGTCGCATTCTATCTGGCTCTGGCTCTGGCTCTTGGCTCGGCTCTTGGCTCTGGCTCTGGCTCTGGCTCTGGTTCTGGCTCTTGCTCTAGTGTTTGTCATTTTTGGTTTGTGTTGTTTACAACAAGTTGGCTGTTCCAAGGCTCGAACCCACGCACTCGGAGCGACTGGTGCTGATAACGTGTTAACAGCCACTAAACCAAAAAGACATTATAATAATTATTGGATATTAGCTCATAGGGTATATATATTATATATCAACAAAAAGTATTTTTTTTATATATAGTTATAATTAATTTTAAAATTATTAAAAATATATTTATAAAAGATATTATTTATATATAAAAAATTAATTATATTAATTTAGATATTTATATATATATATATATATTATTATAAACTTTTTATAAAAGTTCTTTTATTTAAGAGGGATAAAAATAAGTTTTTTAAAAAAAAAATAGATTTTTAAAAATTTCCTACTTTAATTAAAGCTATTTATTAAAGAAATAATAATAATAAATATAAAAAAAATACTTCTAAAGTATTATACTTTTAAAAAAATAAATAACTTTTAAAAAAGAAATCTAAACCAGATTTAATAAACAAATTTCTAAAAAATATAATAGATAACCTTTATAACTAATATAAAAAAAAAGGTAATACCTATTATTAGAATTATAAAAAGAATTAATATTATAAGAAAGATTTATTTCTTTTATAATATATAAATAATAATAATAGTAATAAACCTATTATTATTTCTTATATGTTGATATATCGTGCACAGGCGCAGTGACGCCGGATCTCGAGAGCAGTTGATAACGTGACCTCTATCATCACATGAAAAGCAGTAAGCTTATATATATCAACAACTTCTTCTATGAACAAATGATTTTTAAAATTTAATCAATTTTTTTTGAGCATTATAGAATTGATCTACATATCTTCCCTGATTTATATTTTTAGTATCAGAGCTATTTTTAACACATTATCAGCACCAGTTTATCTCCTAACAAACTAATACTCTTGATATTAATCAATACAATTTATAAAACTCAAGTTTTCTAAAATTACTTTTTAATATACCCATTATTTTTTAGCAAGAAATTTTACTACCAATAAATTAATTAAAATAGATTTTTTTTAATTTTAAAAAAAAGAATTTTTTATAAAAAAATGGCTTTAATTATTACTTCTAATATTAAAATATTATCAAATTTTTATTTATTAAAAATATTTATAGTTATTTTCTCAATAAATTCATTAGCAAAAAATTTTCTTTTAAACCAACCCCTATCAAAAAAGAAATTATACCTAACACTTATAAAAAAAAAGTTATTCAAAAAATTTTAAATATTATTAAAGATATAAATATTTTTTAACCTAACTTCTTTTTTTTAAATAAAAAAAATATTAAAAAAAATTAAATTAATTCAAATTATATCAATTAAACTTAGCTCCAAAAAAGGAAAATTTAAGTTTTTATTTTAATAAAATTGATTACTCTCAAAACAATTTAAACACTAAATAAACCTATTTCTAATTTTATTAAATTACTATTTCAATTTACTTTAACAACTCCTATTAACTCTATAATTATATTTTATCACTCATCTCATCTCCTAAACCCACAACTTATTTTTAGTAGAGTTATTTTTATAACTAATAAAATCATAAAATTTTAGCTTTTATTTAAATTAAAACAATGGACCCAAATTAAAAAAATCTATTCCTTCTATATTTTAAAATTAATTTATATTAACTTATACATGGAATTTAAAAGTATATTATTTTATAAAATTATAAATATTTTCTGTTTTTGTTTTTATTTTAATACAGAGAATATCACTTTAGTTCTTACTAAAAAGTTTAAAAGCATTTAGGTAAACCAAAAGAAACTAGAAACTCAAACTATAGCTAAAAATATTTTTAAATAAATTAGTATAATTTAAGAAGAACTTATCATTACTATATTAAAAAAATTTAATAATATTAAGTTAATAAATATAACCTTAAATATATTTTTTTAGTATTTAAATTAAAACATCTTTTTTTATATAAACTTATTTATAAGTAATAGAATTTATAAAAAAAAGAAATTTAACTTTAGTAAATTTAAAAAATAATTCATAAATACCTTTCTCCTCCTTAAAAACATTTGTAATGTTATAGGAAGTTCTAGTATTTTTTAAATACTTAGTTTTTCTAAAAACAAAAAAAAAAATAATAATAATATAACCTATTTTATAAATTTTAGTAATAAAAAGTAATAAGCTAGAACCTAAGGTTTATAAAAAGGAAAAAAATATTATGATAAAAAAAAATCATAAAAAGGTTTTTATAATTAAAAATAAAATCATCTTATAAAATAAAAATTAGCTCAAGACTTTTTAGAATATAATAAAAAATTCAAAAAAAATAATAATAAAAATTTTAGTAATAAAAAACAAAGAATTAGTAAATATTATATAAAATGTAAAGTTATTTTTTAATAATAATATGTACTAGAAATTTTATCCAAAACTTTGTTTTATTAAAAATCTAATAAATTAAAGTTTTTTTTTTATTTTATTTAAAATAATAAATCTAATTTTGATTTAAATGATATTATATATTATATAAACTTTTTTAGAGCCCAAGATGAAAAATAATTTTCAAATTCATAATATATTAATTTAAATATAAACCACTAAATTACCTATAAATACTTCCTCTTTATTAAAAAAAGTTATATTCAATTTAAAAAATTTAGAATAATTAAGCTTGAAAATAATTATATTATTTTAATTTTCAAAGAAAATATAATTTTACTAGAAATGGAAATATATTTTTTTAAAATAAAATATGTTCTTTATGTTCCAAAAATAGTATTAAATCTTTACTTTACCAAACAATTTAATATTAATAAAATTAAAATTATATTTAATTCAAAAGAAATTATAATTAAACACAAAAATATAAGTATAATCCTAACTCAAGTTAAAAAAAATTTAAAAATTAAATTTTATAAAATTATAAATAAAATTTGAATTAAAAAGTTTAAGATTAATTATAAAAAATATATAATTTTATTTAAAAAAAAAAGATTCTATATTTTTTATTTAACAACAAAAATAGAAATTAAGAAATTAAATTTAATTATTATAATTTCTAATTTTAATAAAGCTGAAATTTCTAAAGAAAATATAAATTTGCTACTTCTATAATATAAAAAAATAAATTATTATAAATTCAAAAAAATATAAAAAATAATAATATAAACTAGAATCACTATTCAATCAAATAAAAACCCAATCTATAAACTATATTTATTTAGAAAAATATATACCTCTCTAAATCAAAAACTTATACTAGATAAAAAAAAAAAACCTCTTAAAAAAATTTATATAAATTTTAGTAAACTATAAAAAACTCAAACTTTCACAAAAAAAAAAAAAAAAATTTAAGCTATAACAAACCTTACTCCAAATAAACCCTAGTTTTAGTTAATAATATAACAGACTACATATAAATTCACTTCATAATAAACTAAAAAAGTTTTTTTAAAATATTTTCTAAATTCATTATTAATATAAAAAAAAAATATAATAAAAATTTAAAAATTATATCTATCCAAATAAATAATACTCTTAAATTAATCTTAAAATTAATTTAAATCTTTTATCAAAAAAATAAAATCAATATTAAAACCTCTTTTCCACATACCCATAAACAAAATAATTTAATTAAAAAAATAAATAAATTACTTCAAAAATTAGTAAATATAATTTTAATTAAATCAAACCTATCTGAAAAATTTTAGGAAAAAATTATAAAACATACAACTTATACAAATAATCATCTATCCATAAATAGGAAAATTGGAATTAACTCTAATAATAACGCAATTAAAATAGATAAATTTTTTTATAAAATATTTTATTCAAAAAAATTAGATTTAATTAAACTAAAACCATTTAAATATCTAATTTATATCACTACTTTAAAAAAAATCAGATAATTTTTAGAAAAGCATCTTTTTATATATTAAATATAAAAAAAAATCTTTCTTAAATATATAACCTTTAAAAAGTAGTATAGAATCTAGAATATTACTTAACAAACTATTACTATAGTTAAAAACATAATATTTTTAAAAATAATATTATTTGCTTAAAATAAAATGTAGTATAGTGATTTCTTTTATTTATAACTGGAAAATAAGTAAACTTTTTTTTATAATTTAAAAATTAAAATAAAACCAATTCTAGTTTTTTTTAAAGATAAATTTATTCAACAAAAAATAAATAAACTATTTTAAAATAAACTACAACAAACAATTAAAAAAAAAATATTAAATATAATCCTCATAAAACCAAAACCAATATTAAAGGCAAAGAAACTCTAAAAAACAAAAAAAAAATAAAAATAAAATTTTACCAATAATTAAACTTTTCTAAATTAATAACTATCACTCCTAAAAATCTTTCTAATAAAAAAAAACCTAAATTAAAAAAAAATAAAAGATTTTATAAGAAATAGGGAATTATTATAATAATTATAAAAACTTTGTTTAAATATAATTTTGATTTTAATAATTTATATATATATCTTGCTCTTTAAGAATTAATGATAAATAAATTTTTTATATTTTTTTACTAATACAATAACTTTAAACAATAGAGATAATTAATTTTTAATAATCAAAAAAGAATTTAATTTTTAATTAAAAAATTCATTATAAATCAAAATAAACTCAATTCCTAATAACAAAAGAGTCATAAGAAATTGATAGATATTTATTAAAAAAATTGAATTTTTAGGTTAAATTATATATAAAATTAGATTAGTAATAAAAAGCTATAAATAATAATTTGGTTTAAATTATATTAAGATATATGTTTTAATAATTAATTTAAAGATAGTAAAAGTATTGTTATTATTAAGTATTATTTTAGATTAAAAAATCTACTAAATGAATGTAAAGACTACCTTTCTTAATATAATTCTATTAGAATTAAAATGAACATATATAATAATATTAGAGAAATATAATATAAAAAATAAAGATATTAAAATTCTACTATTATTAAAATTATTTTATAATTTGAAATAAGTTTTTATTTTTGGAATGAAGATTTGAATAAAATAATTATTATAAAAAACTTTTCTTTTAAAATAAAACAAAATGAAATTAATTAATGTTTTTATATTAATTAAAATATTATTATTATTATATATATAAATAACTTCTTAATATTCTTTTCTAATCTGGCTAAAATATAAACTATAAAAAAAACATTATTTAAGAAATATAAGATAAAAGATTTTAAAAAAGTATAATATTTTCTAAAACTTTATATTTAAAGAGAATAAAATAAAAAAATATTTAAAATAAATCAAAAAAATTACTACAAAACTATTTTAAAATGTTTTAATATATTATATTTTAAACTTCAGTCTATATTAATAAAATCAAGAAAATATTTATCTTAGAAAGAATATCCCCTTTTAAACAAATTAAATTAGTAATTATATTAAAGTATATTTGGAAGCCTTATATATACCACTATAAAAAATCAATTTAATTTATTATATATAGTATATAAACTAAATTAATATGCCTTTATATTAAAAAAAAATCACTAAAAAGTTTTTCAATAAATCTATTAATATCTAGCAGGTATATATAAGAATTATATTAAATACTCCACTTCAATAATAAATAAAAATAATATTTTAAGTATATTTTATAATACTAGTAATACAAACTAGGCCATATATTTTAAACCTAAAAATATTTTTTGAAAATTGATGTCTGAATATGTTTTTAATCTCTATAATAGCGCAGTCTTGTGGATTAATAAATTATAATTAATTATTACTAAATTTAGCACCAAAATAAAAATAATTATTTTGAATATAATAAAAAATAAAAATATATAATTAAAGAAATTTTTATAAACACTTCTACTTATTATGAAAATTAATAAACTAAAAATAATAATACTTCAAATAGATAATACTATAACTATAATAACTATTAATACTAATTTTAGTAACTAATAAAAAATCAAACATTATCAAGTAAAATAATTATAAATAAGATTAATAATAACAAAAAAAACTTTTAAGATAAAATATTAAAATACAAATAATTTAATAATAAATCTTTTTACAAAAATTTTTAATAAAATTTAGATAAAGAAATATTATAAATCTTTTAAACTCAATAAACTATCTTAAAAAAATTAGAATATTTATTTAACTTTTTAAATTAAATTTTTTAATATATAAAAATATATAAACTAAAACCATTATAATATAAACAAAATAAAAAAATAGATTTTAATAAAAACAAAAAAAAAAAAAGATATTTAAAATATAAAAAAAAAAAAAATTAAACCTCCTTCTAAATTAAAATAATAAAAAGTAAGAATTTATTCTCTCTCTTTTTTTAACTCTTATACCTATAAAGCACACTTTTCAACTAATTTATTTCTAACTTAAATATTTTCTAAACTTATTTCTTCTAATTAAGTTATTAAATTATTTATAACTGCTATAATATCTTTATAATTTAAAATAATTAATAAAAATATTAAAGTACTTATAACTTAACTATATAATAAATACCATTAAATTTAAATAAAAATAAAAAAATTATAAAATTTACTTTAAATAACTAAGCTATAAATAAAAAAACTTTGGAAAATCCATAATTAGAGTTCAAATTTCCCAATTACTCAACCAAAAAATATATATATATATATATATCCAAAAAAAGCAAAAATCAAATTTTAAATTAAATTAAATATTATACAAAACAAAAGAATAAAAGGCCAGAAAAGATAATTTAATAAAAATAAAATTAATTATAAAATTCTTTTTTATAACGTACCTCACCGGGAAGCGGGATACACCAGGAAGCGGGATACTTACTCTAAACAAAAAAACCACACCAAAGAAATTTAAAAACCATACTAAAAATCCATTATTAAATTATCAACCGACCATCAACCTACCATCAACTTCCATCACATCTACAACCACAACCATACGTTATACACCGTAAAAAACATCATAAATTATATTATAATCACTATATCTAATAATATATATAAAAAAACCGATTAGTTTACCAGCACAGTGCTAATAAACCACATATTATGTTTAGCGCTATACATATATATACCGCCTATTTTCAGTAGTAATTTTAAAAATAATTACAAACAATACACAACCAAAATATATACTATATAATAAACTTAATTTTTTAGATTACATACCATTAGATTTATAATTTTACAATTTTTTTTGATAATTTTATTATTGATGGAAGTTGATAGTCGATTAACATGTTTGATAATAAATTTTTAGTATGGTTTTTGGATTTCTTTGATATGGTTTTCTTGCTTAGAGTAAGTGTCCCGCTTCCTGGAGTGTCCCGCTTCCCGGTGAGGTACGTTATTTAAAATAATTTTTTTATTATTATAAGTAGATTAACATTATTTATTTTATATACTTATTCTTATATTTTTTATATAAAAATATATTTTTAATATTATATATTAAAGAATAATAGGTTTTAGATAAGATATATACAAATTTATGCTAATAAAGATTTGTAGTATAAAATCTTATAACACAAAATCTTATATTTAGTAAATAATTAATATTAATTGTTTTAAATATAATGTTTTGTATTTTTTGAATAAAGAGATTAGTTGTATTAATATATTATTTATAGTATATTGTATTTTTAGGATTTAAAGTTGCTTGATGTTTAAATTGATTTAGATTTGTAACTTTATTATATAATGTAACAAAGACTCAAAGAGAAGAACTGCAGGCGGAGGTCGAAACTGCAGGTGGATCACTACATATGACAATTGGAAAAGTAAAAGTATTATTATAGATTGAGAAATAATACAAAATTAAGTAAAAAAAATAAAAAATATTTTTTTTATAAAGTTATTTTTATATTCCTTTTATAAAATTATTTTTATATTCTTTTTATAAGTTATTTTTATATTTTTTTTATAAACTATTTTTATGTTTTTTTTATAAAGCTATTTTTATATTTTTTTTATAAATTATATTTATATTTTTTTATAAGTTATTTCTATACTTTAATACTTATTTATACTTATACTTTTAAACTATATATATTTAGAAAACTAAATAATAACTTAAGTAATAATTTAAATATACATATATACAATACCTTCTGATTTTTATAATATTTTGTATGTTATTTTAATATTTCAAGCTTACTATACATAATTCTTATATTTTATTATTTTATAACTATATTAACTTAATATCTTAAGATATTTTTTAAATTTAGCTTAAAGGTATCTAAAAAAAAAGATGTATTAAAGAAAATAATTGAAATATAAATCACTATTTTAGGCTTTACAACATCCTAAATTAAAGTCTTTTTCACTATATTTAAATAATTAAAAATCAGCAATACACCAACTATTATACTTATTAATAAGATCAAATTTCCTAATCTAGAACTATTTGATAACAGTAAGCCTTATTAATTAAAAAATTTTTTAAAATTTTAAATAATAAATATAAAGGAAAGCCTGTGAAATTTAATATTTATTAAAAAAAAATCATATACACAATCAGCCTATTATAAAATAATTTTCAAAAATTAATTTTTAATAAATATAATAAAAATACTAATCTGTATAGTTAGGTTATTTATATTAATTTTACTAAATGGCTTAATAAAATTTTTGGAAATCTAGATCCTACTAGTACTGCAGAAAAGGAATTGTATATCTTTAAGTAAATTAATAAGTTATTTTTAATTTATTTAACTAAATTTTATTAATTAATAAAATAATTCAATTATAATAATATTACCCAAATTGCTTATCTATAAAATAAATTATATATCAAAATAGAGGAATTCTTTATTACTTAAAATAAACTTCCTAATAATATTAAAAATTTTACTATTTTATATTAAAAGTTAAATAATAACTAAAAAATCCTGGATATAAAAAAAAAAACTTGAAATAAAGCCAATATTAATTTACTTTAATAAAATTAATTAAATTAAAAAATAATAAGAATCCATAGTAAATTTAATCCTAATAAATTATCATAAACATGAGGAAACCAGTACTATGGCCTAAAATTAATAAATTAGTCTATTGGGCATATCCAAAAATAATTGATTAGAAAAAAAAAAGATAAACGTTAAATTCTAAATTTATATATGTATTGTGGGAATAAAAAATAAAAAAAAAATTATTATTATATTAATTAATACTTTAAAAAAAATTTATTTAGTTATATTGTTGTACAACAACCACCTGCAAAAACAATTATTAATAATAAGTATTTATAAAAAACTAATCTTTGGTTTACATGCAGCCAAAATTTATAGAAAATTATGTATAAAAAAGTTTAACAAAAAATAAAAAAAATTATGAGAAATTATAAATATAAAATATATTTTGAGGAAGAATTTAAAATAGGAAAAAAAGAAGCTTAATTATAAATTATAATATATAAAAAAGTAGGAGTAACTTGTTACTTTACAAATTTTAAAAATTTTGGAGTATACCACAAATTTCTTTTGTATTATAGAACATGTTTTTTTATTTAAATTTTAAAAAAATAAAAATCTTATTTAAATTTTATACAAAGATTTCTGTTATGTTGTATTTTAATTTTTAGAAATTTGTTTATACATTTACCTGTTTAAATAGTGGTGATATAGGAATACATATGAGCTGATAATTTGCAATTAAAAATAATTTTTTAATTTATAAAAAACGAATTTCTAAAATTGTAGAATATTTTAATGGTGATAAGGAATTAGTTAAGGAAATAACCTAGTTTGTAATGAAAATTGGAGATTACAAAAAAATAATAAGGGTTGATATAGTAAATATTATTAAAAATTTTAATTTCGGAAATCTATAACATAAAAAATACAAAATTATAATAGATTGGGATGAATCAAAAATCAAATTAAAATATTTATTTAAAATTATTATTGTTAGTGCTGAAGTATTTAAAAAAACCTTAAAACAAAAATCTACTTATGTTATTTATGGGCTTAAATTTAAATAAAATAAAAATCTAATAAAATCTATAATTAAACTGCCTTTGGAATATAAAAATTTAAAAAAAGTCTTTTTAAAAAAAAAAAGAGATATCCTCCTACTAAAATAATTTATAGATATAAAAATTAAGATAAAAAAAAAAGCTTAGTTTATATGGGAATTATTAAAGCTTATGAATGAGGAATATCTAAAAGTTCTAAAACTATAAATAGAAGAAAACTTTAATAAAAAGTTTATTTAAAAATCAAATAACTTATAAAAAACCCCCATTTTATTTATTGTAAAAAAAGATGGAATATTATGTTTTTGTGTTAATTGAAAGAAACTTAATGCTATTATTATTAAAGATAGGTATTTGTTGTTATGAATTGATGAAATATTAGACTAGCTAAAAAAAGCTAAGTATCATATTTGGTTGGACATTTATAGTGCATTTAATTAAATTAGGGTAGCTGAAAGAAACAAAAAAAAAACTGCTTTTTAAATAAGATATAAATATTTTAAATTCTAGGTAATATATTTCAGACTTATTAATATTTTTGCTATTTTTTAAGCATATATCAATGATGTTCTGCATTTTTTTTTGGATGAATTTTGCATGGTATACTTAGATGATATATGCATTTATAGCAAAACCTAAGAAGAATATATATGATATGTTAAAAAAATCCTTAAAACTTTCTAAAAAACCAGATTTCATGTTAAATTTTTTAAATATAAATTCTTTATAAAGGAAATTGAGTTCCTGGGATATATTATAAAAAGTAATAAAATTAAAATAAATTTTAAAAAAATATAAGATATTCTTGACTAAGAAGAACTAAAAGAAAACTCTAAAACTATTAAAGCAGTTTAATCATTTTTTAGATTCATAAATTTCTATTAAAAATTTATTAAAGATTATGTTAAAATAGCAAAACCACTATATAACCTTATAAAAAAAAATTAAGTATTTTATTAGGGAAATAAAGAAAAAAAAGCATTCAGAATTTTTTAAAAAGCCTTTGTATCAGAACTTATTCTAAAATATTAAAATCTAGAATTAGAAACTAAGATTAAAATAAATATATTAGACTTTATCTATGCTGTAATTTTATTTTAAAAATATAAAAATAAATTATGGTACTTAATAATTTATTAATTAAAGAAAATATCATCTACTGAATATAATTATAATATTTATGATAAGGAATTACTATCGGTTATTTAAGTATTATAAAATTAAAAATAATATTTGATAAGTATACCTATATAAATCCATATTTTTATAGATTATAAGAATCTCGAATACTTTATAATAAAACAAAAATTAAAATAAAAACAAGTAGAATAGATAAAATACATATTATAATTTAATTATAAAATAATATTTGTTTTTAAAAAAATTAATATTAAAACTGATGTTTTAATGAGAAAGTTGAGAGACTTTTTTTTAAAAAAGAAAAATTAAAAAATTAAAAACTAAATTAAAATACTTATTTTATTTAAAAAATCTAATAAATTGGAGTAATAATAATATAATTTGACTAGAAAAAAACCTATAAAAAAAACAAATATATTTAGAATATTTTAAAAGTATTAAGGAATAATGATAATAAACATTTTAAAATCAAAATCTCTAAATATAAAGAACAAAACAGGTATTTATATTATAATAATTAAAAAATGGTTTTGCAGAATGAAACTATCTAATCTAAAATACTATTTTAATATTATGATTATATTATAGCTGGTTACTTAGGTAAAATGAAAATTTTAGAACTAATATAATGAACATACATTTAGAAAGATATTTATAAAGATGTTGATAAGTATATAAATAATTACCATATATATTATAAAATAAAAGTATTAAGGAATGTACTATAAGGATTACTAAAATTTTTTTAAATATTTGAATAGAATTGGAACAGTATATTATTTGATTTTATTATAAGATTATTAAAAGTAAATAAGTATAATGCCATTTTAGTTATAGTATGCTAACTGTTGAAAATAATTTATTTATTGTTTACTAATAATAAGTTTAATGCAATAGGATTTACTAAAATATTTTTATGAGATATTTGGAAGTTATATAGACTACCAAAAGAGGTAATATCTAATAAAGGAATTAATTTCTTTAATGATTTCTGGATAGAGGTTAATAAAAAGTTAAAAATATAATATAAGCCTAACACAATATATTATTTTTAGATAGATAGATAAATAAAAAGAATTAATTTTATTATTAAATAGTATTTATAGGCTTATACTAATTATTAATAAAATAATTAAATAAAATAATTATTAATGGCTAAATATTGCTATAATAATAAAAATTTAGAAATAATAGGAATATTATTATTTACTATTAATTATAGATGGAATTTAGAAATAATTATAATTAATGAATTAAAAATATTAATAAGGAATAAATAAATAATTAAATTTACTAAAAAGTTTATAAAATTGCAAAATTTTGTTAAAACTAAAATTAACTATACCATATAAATATAATAAAAATAAATTAATAAAAAGAGGAAATTAGTTGCTAATTATAAGGAAGGTAATAAAGTTTAACTAAATATGTATAATATTTTAATTATTAGATTATACTTTAAACTGTTTAATAAAAATGAAGATTTTTTTTGAATTTTTAAGTCTATAAGTAATAGAGTATATAAGCTTGACCTTCCTTTTTTAATAAAAATTTATCTAATTTTTTATACTAACTTTTTACAATGTTTCAAAAATAACACTTTTTTGAATCAAAATTAAAAAGAGTAGCCCTTATTAATTACTGTTAACAAAAATGGTAATACATTATATAAAATTTTAAAATTATTTGACTTCTAAAAACAAAATAGTTAATTTAAGTATTATGTTTGTTGGAAAAAATATGATAAACTAACTTAGAAACTAACTAGTTATGTTTAACATCTGGGATGATTTTTTTAAATTTTTTATTAAAAACATTTAGATAAGCCTAGTTTTAGAAAAAGAGGAATAATAGGATTATCTATATTTTAAAATTTTTACCTTAAATTAGTTAACTTGCTTTATAATTATAATATTTATTAACCTTATTATTCAGTATTAGGACTTATCTGACAATATTAAGCTTTTTACCTTGTTTAATATTTAAATCCCTATTAGCTTGACAGCTGAATTAATTAATATTCTATAATTATAATAACTAATACTATATTTTGAGAGTAAAGAATTTTATTTTTTTTTATTTTATAAATCAGAAACCTTTGGGTATCTTATTTTCACTATAGACCCTAACTTTAAAAATAATTTAATTGAGATTTAGAATAGTATCCAGTAAAACCTTAAATACACATAATTTTAATAAGAAATCTAAAGGCTTTAAATTACCTTTTATAAAATAAGAATTTGAGAAATAAACCAAGAATTAGTTATGATGTAATAAAAATACCCTAAAAAATATCAAGAATATAAGGAATGGAAAGATGTGGAAATACTACTTATTTAACTTAACTCAGAAGATGAATTAGAATATTTTATAAAAAAATTTAAAAATTTTATGATGAAAATAGATACTATTAGTAGAGATAAAGAATGGATATTATTTTTAAAATTTAAAAAAGAATAAAATTATTAAGGACTAATACCTAGAAAAATTAGGAAATGTTATAGATATGTATTAGCACTAAAGACTATATTGGATTTGAAATAAAAATATTAATGGGATATTGATGCTAAGAAAGGGGATTTTATAATAAAGATTTAAAAAAAAGAATTGTAGGTGGAGGTTAAAACTACAGGTAGATTATTACATATGATGATTGGAAAAGTAAAAGTATTATTATAAATTGAAAAATAATACGAAATCAAGTAAGAAAAATAAAAAATATTTTTTTTATAAAATTATTTTTATATTTCTTTTATAAAGTTATTTTTATGTTTTTTTTTAAACTATCTTTATATTTTTTTTATAAATTATTTTTATATTTTTTTTATAAAGCTATTTTCATATTTTTTTTACAAATTATGTCTATGTTTTTTTTATAAGTTATCTCCATACTTTAACACTTATTTATACCTATACTTTTAAATCATATATATTTAAAAAACTAAGCAATAATTTAAATAACAATTTGGATATATATATACATAGTGCCTTCTGATCCTTGTAACGTCTTGCGTATTACCTTGATACCTCGAGCCTACTGTGCACAATTCTTACATATAAGTATAGTAGGGATTTATTTTTAATATTTTGATTTTTAATTAAATTTAGTTTTAAAAATAATTTATTTAATAATTTATATAAGATTAAAACCTGCAAATTTACTTTATAATCACATATTTTAAATATTAAAATTTTTTAAATATTAAAATGGTTTCAAAAATAAAAATTATTGTTAAGTATAAGTTTGTTAAGCCTAAAATAATAATTTTAATAAAAAATAAAAAATTTTTTAAAACAGTACCTCTTAAAAGGCCATAATGAAATAAGTTAGAAAATAAGTTTATTATTAAACTATTATTCTATATATAAAATAGTTTTTTTTTTTAACTAAATATAATAATTGTCTTTTGAGAAATTAAGAAAATATAAAAATCTACTAATTTTCTAATACCCAAGTCTACTTTTATTTATTTATATTATGAAATTATATAGGACTAAATATATAACAATAGAAACTTAAGATAAAAGCAAAATATTTTAAAAATTATATAAGAAGTTATGAAATATTTTATTATCAATTATTTTAAATATAAATATTTTTTTTTTAATAAATATATCCATAATAAATACTAATTTTCCAATATGTAGTGATAAACAAGTTTATAATCCATATAAATAAACAAATTATTATATATAAAAATAATAAATTATATTATTATATTATGTATACTTTGATTCTCTAAACTGATAATATTCAACCAGGCGAGTAATATTTAATTTTTTGTAATAATATGTTTTTTGATTTATTTTTATTTTTATATTTATGATTTATGGAATTTAGTATTTGGTGCTTTCAAAATCTGGTACTTTTATTTTATTATATATTAATTTAATAATAAAATTATGTGTACAGGAAATTATACTATTTAGATACTTAACAACTTATTTTTATTAAAAAAGCTTATATGTTATTTTATATGTAGATTAATGTTAATAATCTCTGTTAAAATTTGATTTCTTATTGATAAGTGGGGAATTGTTGGTTTTTGAGTAATTTTTGATTTAAATAAAAACTATTTAGTAATTTTCTATAACCTATATCAAACCACCTAGCAATTTCTTATAACCTATATCAAACTATTTAGTAGTTTTCTATGACCTATATCAAATTATCTAGTAGTTCTCCATGATCCTTCTCAAACTGACCCAATCTGCTGGTTTCTGGGTTAAAACCAACCCATATCGCACTCTACTTATAACCCAATTATATAATAAATACTATTAAATTCAAATAAAAACAAAGAAATTATAAAATCTATTTTGAACAATTAAGTCATAAATAAAAAGATTTTAGAAAATTCATAATTGGAGCTTGAGTTTTTTAATTACCCAACCAAAAAAAAAAAAAAACACATATATCCAAAAAAAGCAAAAATCAAATTCCAACCCAAACCAAATATTATATGAAATAAAAGAATAAAAGGCTAGAAAGAATAATTTAATAAAAATAAAATTAATTATAAAATTCTTTTTTATATAAGATTAAATAGATTTTAAATTAAATTAAAATCTTAATATTAGTATATTTTTGAAAATAAAAGAATTAAAACAGTATACTATTTATTTTAGTAAAAAAAAAAATAAAAATGTAAAGAATTTTATTATTTCAGTATATAACCTAGCTGTTAAAGCTTGAAATAAATTGAATGAGTTAAAATTAGTTAAGCTAGTTGCTAAGTTAATTCCAAAAACATTTATTTGATTTTGTAGATTTACAAGATCTAAATTCACAAAAAAAATAAAAAATATAACGAAAGGAGCATATTGTCTACTTCTAAGAGGTTAAATTATTACAAATAAATATAAAACTCTTTACACAATTGCATCTAAACTCAAAATTAGAAAACCTCTAAAATAAGTGGGTGTATAAAGTATTTAATAATGAATATAAGGGGCAGGTTGTTGATATTTTACTCTGTTAATGATTATAAGCTTAGGAAAATTACAAATTATATAAGCTATAGTACCTCCTGTATATTAGATTGATAAATAAGTTAATAAAAATTTAATTTTTATTCTTCTAATTTAAAAAAAAAAAAAAAGAACTTATTTTAAATATATGTTTGGCTGGTATATATACATTAAGTATATTTTTTATTTTGTTAATTGGTAATTATATATTGTTTTTTATAACTAAAATACCTTTGACAAGAAATAACTACCTTATAGGTAGTAGGGTAATTTATAATAAAATTAACATCAAAAGCTAAAAAGCCTGCGCTAATATTAAAATATATATATCCAAATATTTTAAAAATATTCGAATATAAAAAAAATTAAATTAAAAGAAAATTTAAAAATTGAAAGATTATTGAAAAATATTGAAATTTTAGATTAAAGTTTTTAAGCTTTTGTAGATTCAAGAAATTAAATTTAAATAATAGATATTAAAAGAATTAAAATTCTAAATATCAAAAAGAGAAAAATTGTGATAAAACAATTTGGAAATTTTAAAATATATAAAATTAAGTCCCACTTCAAAAACTTATAATACAAAATCAAAGAAATGATTAAAAAAACATAATTAAAAGAATATAGTATTTTAGAAAATTATTACAAAACAATAAATTTAAATAATTATAAATCTCTAATTAAAAGTTTGTAATAATAGCTTATAATATCAAAAATTAAAAAAATAAAATATAACATCTTTGACAAAGACACTCTAATAAGCATAAAACCATAATATATAAACAAATAAATAGCTAATAAATTAGTAAAACTGCATGATATCTGAAAATATAATAATCAATAAACTAAAATCTTAAAAAAGTTTAAACTTTAGAAGTTTACTATAATAAACTTATAATATAGCTACCTGAAAGTAATTATAAAAATAAAAATAATTATTTTAAAATTATGAAAACTTCAATTAGTAAACTAAAAACCAGAGTTAAAAAACTAAAGTTAAAACTTTATAAAATTATAAACTTATAATATAAACTAGAGTATAAGAAGTTTATAAATAGAAATCTTAAAAAGACATTATAATATCTATAAAAAGGCTATAATAATAGTTTTGAGGATTAAAATAAAGATTTAATATTAATAAAAAATAAATATATAATTCCAGATTGGAAATTACTTTTATTAATTAAAATCAAAATTAAAAAAAAAATTAAATAATAATTATTATAAAATTAAAGAACTTGTAATATAAATTATTTAATAAAATAGTTTTTAAAATAAGTCGGAGAGAATGATAGTGTTTTAAATTTGATATTTTTAGAGATTAGGGTTATTGATAAGAATAATAATGTTTTTTGTTTGAGATTTTTAGAGATTAGGGTTCCTGATAAGAATATAAGTATCTGAGAATTAAAAACAAGTTTTAGTGGTATTATATTTCAACCTATCAGTTTCTCTAAATTTAGAAAACTCATAATTAAGGCTTTTACTATGGTCTCATGAAATTGAGAACTACAAAAGAAAATTTAATAAAATTAATATTAAGATTTCTAAATAACCAGAAGTATTAATAGCCACTAGGCTATATAACCAAAAAATATTCTTTTTATAACAAGAAGCCACTAATTTCATTAAGAATTATTAATAGAATATTTTAAAGAATAGAGAATAATGATTACAACTTTAGACCTAATAATTAATGTAGCTTTTGCTTAGTTTATAAAGTAAAGAATTAATAAAAAATCTTTATATTTATAATTTATAATAATACTAGTTAATGTTATAATATAAGATTTTTATTTTTTAATTTATAAAATAATAAAAATTTTTTGTACTTTTAACTTCTAAGAGGTAAGAGATTATATAATAATTAAAAAATAAATAATTCAACTTTTTTAAAAAAAAAGAATAATATTTTATAAAAAAATAAAACTATATTTGTTGATACTCGCGCTTATCTACAAGCTAAAGTATTGATATATTGTACACAGGCGCAATAATACTAGATCTCAAAAGTAGTTAATAACATAACCTTTATTATATAAAAAATAATAAACTTATATATATCAACAACCTCTTTTATAAACAAGTGATCTTTAAGATTTAATCAATCTCTCTTGAGTATCATAAAACTGACCTACATATCTTCCCTGATCTATATCTCTAGTATCAGAGCTATCTTTAACATATTATTTTATAATAATTTTCTAGAATATTATATTCTTTTAATTATGTTTTTTTAGTTATTTTTTTGATTTTGTATTATAAATTCCTAAAATAGGATTTAGTTTTATATATCTTAAAATTTCCAAATCATTTTACTATAATTTTTTTTTTTTTAATACCCAGAATTTTAATTTTTTTGATATTTATCATTCAAACTCAATTTCTTAAATTTATGAAAGCCCCAAAAACTTTAATTTAAGATTTTGATATTTTTTGATAATTTTTTAATTTTTAAATCTTCTTTTAATTTGATTTTTTTTATATTTGAATATTTTTAAAATATTTAAATATATGTATTTTAATACTAGTATAAATTTTTTAGCTTTTGATATTAATTTTATTATAAATTATTTTACTGTTTACAAGGTAGCCATCCCTTGTTAAAAATATTTTAATTATAAAAAAAAGTATATAATTGTTGATTGGTAAAATAGAAAATATATTTAATATATATATACCAGCTAGGTATATACTTAGAAAATTTTTTTTTTTTTTTTTTTTAAATTAGAAAAGTAAAGATTAAACTTTTGCTAACTTATTTATTAGTTTAATATATAAGAGGTATTGTAATTTATATAGTTTGTAATTTTTCTAAATTTATAATCATTAATAAAATAAAATATTAATAATCTACTCTTTACATTCACTATTAAGTACCTTATATACTTGTTTATTTTAGAAGTTTTTTAATTTTAAATTTAAATATAATTATATAGAAAGCTTTATATTTATTTGTAAGTCGAGTGGTATGAATATGGCCACCCCCTAGTTATAGCCACCACCATCGCGAATAACGAAATTATATATTATTAACAACAGTTCTGTCAGTCTAAAGGCTACAAATACAAAAAATATATAAATCTACTCAATTTCACCATCCATATCACTTCTGTACTCTGAATATTTTATTATTTTGGGCTGTATATGGTTTGATTGTTGTAAAGGTACCTCATTTTTAATAACTAAAATATTATTTTTTTTATCAGATATTATTTTATTTATTATTATTATAATAAATTCAGGCTTATATTTTTATTATAAAATTATTTTTGCTAGAGTAATAAATTGTTTATTCAGATTTTGTTATATTTTTCATCTTTTTACTAGCTGAATTGCTTCTAACTTAATTTGTAAACCTTACACCTCTTATTATAGTATGATATTTTCAACTATATATTTATTAAAACCTCTGCTAATTTTGCAAACCACTAATTACATAGAAGAATTTTAAATAAATGATTTAAACATATAGTTAATATCTAGACTTTTTATTAGGATAGCAATATCACTACTTTACTTTAAAAAAGGTATATATAATTACTAAACCATTATTTAACAATTTTATAATACCTTATTATAATTGCAAAGGTAAAACCTAATTACTCTCTATTTTATAATTATATTTTTTTTTATAAAACTAATTATATATATTTTAATATAAAACTCAAAAAATAATATTTTATCTATTTAAGTAGTATTTATTAAAATAATAAAATTTTTAAATTATTGTCTATATATTATTTTTAATATTGAAAAATATTCTAAATCCAAAGGCTAAATAACATAAAAAATATAAACAAACAAAAACAAAAAATATATATTATTAAAATAATATTTAAATATAAATTTATTTATTATATATAAGCTATAGCTATTAACCATTAGTAACTATATTATAAATATATTACTAATATTAGTTTTTAATAAAAATACCTTAACTAACCATTCTAAAGTAATAGTATTACTAATTTAGTTATTTTTTAAAAATATTATATATTAATTAAATTGTTACTCTAATATTTAAACTCAAAACCACTAATCCTAAATAAACTTTGCTTTAAAAATTACCAGCAGATTAAAAACACAGCCTAAAACAAAAATATATTTTACAAATAATATTTAAAAATATAATTAATCTGTTTTTATAAATACCTAACATTCTTAATAACTAGAACTTTTAATAATAAGGCTATTCACATTTATTCTAGTTATTATACTATTCTCATCTACATTATACTATTGTTTTAAATAGATTTAAGATATTATTTTATAAAAGTTAAAAAGCTTATTAATATTAGCCGAATTAGTATAATTAATACATTACCAATCTGTACAACAGCTAAATTTAGTTTTAATATATAAATAATAGTAAATAAAATTAGTAGTCTACTGTTTACCTAATAGGATGCTATTGCTTTATTTTATAAAAACACTGGTTATAATACCACATAATTAAATATATATGGGAGTATAACTGAAAGTTTTTTGATGTAAGATTTATTCTATAAGTCTTTTTTCTTATATCTTAGAAAATCATTACTAGCTTTCATACACAATACTGTATAATTATCAAGAAACAAGCCAACTTCGAAGGATAATCCGAGATATTCCATAAACAGTGGTAATAGTATAAAAAAAGTTGTTATCTTAAACAGCGCCTATTATAGCAGCTATATCAATTTCGTTATATTATCTTTTAGGCATTATAATAATGGATTTGCCAGCGAAAACAGGCTCAATTGGCTAGATACTGTGGTTATACAGATAAAAAACAAAAAAACGCGTGTTCGCGTTAAGTGAGATTTCGCGAAAAAAAATGGTGGCTATAACTAGGGGGTGGCCACATTCATACCACTCGACTTAATAATTTAATTTTTTGGAAATGGATGATATGTTTTTTATATTGTACCCCTTATTTTTCTTGCAAATTTAAATTTTGTAAATCTGTAGAATTAAGTTAATATTCTTGAAGTTAACCTAGTAGTTGGTTTAGCTAATTTTAGCTTATTTGATTTATTTTAAATTTTAATAATTAAATTATATATTAAAATAATAAAGTTTTTTGTATTTTTATTTTTTTTCTTATTAAAGTAAGTGGTATACTATCTTAATTTTTTTATTTTCAAAAATATGCTAATATTAAAATTTTAGTTTAATTTAAAATCTATTTAATCTTATAACGTACCTCACCGGGAAGCGGGACACACCAGGAAGCGGGACACTTACTCTAAGCGAGAAAACTATACTAAAGAAATCCAAAAACTACACCAAAAATTCATTACCAAACGCATCAATCGACCATCAACTTCCATCAATAATAAAACCATCAAAAAAAATCATAAAATTATAAATCCAACAATATGCAATCCAGAAGATCAAGTTTATTATATAGTACGCATTTCAATTATATACTATTTATAATTGTTTTTAAAATTACTACTAAAAATAGGCGGTATATACATATATAGCACTAAACGCAATATATAATTTATTAACACCACACTAATAAACTGATCAGTTTTTTTGTATATATCATTAGGTATAGTAGTTATAATATAATTTACAACATTTTTTACAATATATAACACATAGTTATAGTTATAGACGGAACAGAAGTTGATAGTAAGTTAATAGTCAATTAATAGTTTAATAATAGATTTTTAGTATAGTTTTTAAATTTCTTTGGTGTGATTTTCTCGCTTAGAGTAAGTGTCCCGCTTCCTGGTGTGTCCCGCTTCCCGGTGAGGTACGTTAAGTGTACATAATATTTTTAATTAAAATAAAAAAAAAAAAAACTTATTTAGGTTTATAAAAGAGGGATAGTTTATAACTAAATTTTATTCTTTTTAATTTATATAAATTTATTTTCCCTATATATTTAATTTCCTAAGTGAAACCAAACTTTTTTATATCTAAATTAATTATATTAAGTAAAATCATAATAAAGAATATATATACTTAAAATACTATTAAAAAAATCCAATACACCTTCTCTAAATACTACCCATTAAAAAAAGTTTAAAAAATCAAAAAATAAATAAAATAAGGTGGAGTTGGATATTAAAAATAAATTTATAAAAAAGAAATTTATTACCAAATAAAAACTAGAAAAGAATTTAAAGTTTTAAAAATTTAACACTACTAACTAAAAAATGGATTTTGATAAATGGGTTAAAAAATATTTAAACAAAAATATATAAGATGAAATAATTGGAATTTGTATTATCTAAAAAAAAAATAATTCCAACAATTTATTACCTCCCTCTAAAAAAGATTATTTCACCTTTATTAAAAAATTTGACCAGAAAAACTGGTCACCTGTTAAACAAACTCAAAAAAAGAAATTTGATTTAATTAAAAAAATAATTTTTTCAAAACTAGTTTTGGTCAACTTTTGGGTATGGGTATATCTGGAAAATCTTTAAAAAATAAATAATTAAAAACAAATTAATATTCAACTTAATAAAAGAACTTTAAAAAAAGATATGGGAGAGATGATGCAAACAAAAATAATACAAATTTGACAAATGAGATTGAAAAATCATAATAATAATAATATAAAATATTCAAATTAAGAAATTTGAAATTAAAAAGTTGATGTTTTGATTTTTTTATATATTTAAAAAATAATATACTAATACTTTAATATTTTTAATAAAAATGATCTAAATTTTAGTTAAAATAAACAAATCTTACTTTTTATATTTTTAACTTTTTAAAATGATATTAAAAAAAAAATATTACTCTATATGTTACTCTACTTATAAAATAATATATAAATATTGTAAAAAAAATCAAATCAAATTAATTTAATTTAAACTATCCTAAACTAAATTAGTAATAGTAACAAAATAGTTTAATTTTATAATAAAAATTTTTTTTTTTTTTTGTAATAATTTTTTTTTATTTTATTTATTTTTATTTTTTTTAAAAAAAATAAATATGTTTTTCTAGATTGAATTTATAATTTTTAATCTATTGACCAACCTCCAGCTGATAGCCAATTGTAAATTTATTATTTTTACAATTAAAAACAAAAATAAAATTAAAAATTAGTAGTAATTAATTAATTAAATTAAAACTTAGCAAGTGGTAGGTAAAAATGATAAGTTATATTAGATTCTAAATTTTAAATCTTTTAAAACTTTTTTATTTGGTAAGATTTTAAAGAAATTATTTATAAATATATAAAAAAATTATATATTTTATGTTTAATTTATAATATATCTCTTGTATATCTTTATAGTGGTGGTAATAGAATATTGTTTATGAAAGGGTATCTAAAATCTAATTGTTGTAAATAGATATCAAAGAAAATTGGATAAAAATCAATTATTTCCTTACTTACTAAGTTTAATGTGGTAAGTTATATTATATTATAAATGGGTTAGCATTATTTTATATATAAAACAAATCTAATTTTATTTAAAATTTAAATTATTAGAAAGATAAATGGCTAAAATTTTTAAAATAGAATTATAGATAATTACTTTTTAAGTTAATAATAAATAATAATATTTTATTTTAATTTTTTAATAACCTATAGTTTTATGATTTTTTGGATATATTATCACCAGGTATTGAGATGTTATTTATTAAGAAATTGAAAATTATACTTAAAAACTAACTAAAAGATATCATAAATATTTTTAAAAAAAATTTTTTAGCAAATTAAAAAGTATTTCTTTCATTAAATGCTTGGACTTTTTTGAATAAAATAATATTTATTACTATTATAACTTTTTGGTCAATAATATCTGGGATTTACAAAAAATATTAATTGGGTTTAAGTATTTGACTGAAAGGTATATTAATCCTTATATCACTAAAATTGTTATTGATATTATTAAAATTTATAATTTAACAGATAGGTTATATGCTATTATTACTGATAATACTGGTAATAACAGAACAATGGCTAAAAAGCTTATTTAATATTTTAAAAACCATAAACTATTAGATATTAATAGTGATTTTAATAAAAATAAAATTTAGCAACTAAACAAAAATTTAATAAATACAGTAACTAAACTCTCCCTTATTTAAGATAATAAGTAAAATTATTTATTTTATATCACTCATATTATTTAATTAGTTGTAAATATTTTTATTAATAGTATTAAAGGCTTTTTTTCTAACTCTAATCAAAAACCATTTTATATTAAGGAATTAAATAAATTAAAAGATTTATTGCTTATATTTCATTGATTATTTACTATGGTAAATTTTTTACTTGTAAAATAACACTAACCTTTTATAATAAAAATAATTATAAAAAAAAATTAATATAATTAAATTAATTTTAGTTATTAGATTATTTTTAAATATACTAACTTATTAGAACTTTACTTTTCTAATATTAACCCATTTCATGCGCCTGATTTTTATTATTAAGGATTAAGTTCAATTACTAAAAAATAAAAATTAAAACTATTGTATTCCTACTAAAAAAAAACTTAAATATATTTGATTTATAATTAAAATTTTTTAATCTTTTTATAAATTTATAAATATTCTCTCTAAATCAAAACAGCCTGGGATATATAATATTTAGTATATCTATAATAAACTATTTAATTATTTAAAAAAATATATTTAAAAAATTAAATTAACATCTGATAATTAGAAAAAATTATTTAAAAATCCTCTTCTACACTATAAAGAAAAATTAAATAAATATTATAGCAAAATTAATAATAAAAAAAATAAATTATATAATTTTAGTATTATTTTTAATTTATAAATTAAATTATTTCTCTATACTTTAGAAAATTGGGGTAAGAATTTTAAAATTAAATATTATAATAATTTCTTATAATATTATAAAAAAAATTATATATATAAAAAAATTCTGGGTAATATTGTTAAATAATTTAAAAAATTTTAAAAACCTTTTTATTCTTATTTATTTAATTTAAATAAAAAGTTCTATAATATTTTTTTTTTTAAACCAAATTACCAAATTATTAGTTGTTTTAAATTAATAAAAGATAATAAAAATTTAAATAAAGCTGAGTTTTATGTTAATCAACTAGTAATAAATTTAAAAATAATATTTTTATTTATTATTACTTTACATGTGGAATAGTTTTAATTTTAATTTTAATTTTTTTATTAAATTGAAATAAATTTGTTATTAATTAATTAGTAGAAAATATATAAATAAACATATCTTATATTATCATAGATAATACAAAATATATTCAGTACACAAATTACTTTTATTAATATAAAACAAATTTTTAGTTAAGTTAGAGATATTATAATTTAAAGAAAATTTTACTTATATACTAAAATAATTAAAATTATTATGATTATAAAAAGTTTTTATAAATTAGAGTTATATTTTAAAAAAATAATAGAAAATATGGAGATTAAAAATTTGGTATTATTAGAAAACAAAATCTTAATACTGAAAATGGTAATGTTTATTCAGAATATACTTAATAACAAAAAGTAAAATTTAAATATAATTACAGATTTCCAAGCTAAGACAACTCAATATAATTAATTTTTTTTTTCATTTTTTTGTAATTATTTTAGAAATTTTTAATTTAATATTTTGAGCTTTTTAATTTTTGATTTAAGTAATAAAAATGAAAGTGTTACTTTATATGTGGGTTTATACAAAAAATGTTTGGATCTGTGTGTAAATTGATATAATTTAGATATAATTACTTTTTTTTATAACTCTACAATTTCTTGGTGGGGTGGTTTTTTGTAATTTCAATAATTTTTAAATTTGTTTTTAATTTTTTTTTATAAAAAAAAATTAATTTGTGGGTAATTTTAATTATCTAAAAACTAATTTATAGGTGGTTTTTATTATTTAAAAATTGATTTATAAATGGTTTTGATTATCTAAAAACTGATCTGTGGGTGGTTTCGACCATTTAGAAACCAACCCAACCCGCCCTAGCGTTTAAAATCGGGGCGGGAAAAATCGAGTCGGGACGGGGAATTCCCCGGCTTTAGCCGGGGAAAAAAAATTGAAAATGACTTTCCCCGAGTCGGAATATTTCTCAGGTCAAAATAAAATTTTTTGGATATTTCTCAAATCAGGATAAAATTTTTTGAATTTTTTTCAGTAGGTAAAAAGTTTTTTCAGAGAAATTTTCGAGTTTTTTAACCCCAAAACAATACTGAAACTTGTGCCTCAGGATACCCCGAGTCGAGGTGAAAACTAAGAACTTATCAGATTACGTAATCAAATCATGTGATCACCAAAATTTTTATTATATAATTAAAATTAAAATTTAATAAAAAAATTTAAAAAAATTAAATTGCATTTTTTTTTAATTTAATTTTAATTTTTTTAATTTAATTTTTTCGATTTTTTTATGAAAATAATTTAAAATTAGGTGTGGGAGATCTTGAAACACGCTAAAA
>JAJTUB010000051.1:85134-181510 GCA_036971345.1 Dactylellina drechsleri
TATTTCTTATTTTTCTTGCTTGATTTTGTGTTGTTTCTCAATCTATAACAATGCTTCTACTTTTCCGATTGTTATGTGTAGTGATCCACCTGCAGCTTCGACTTCCGCTTGCAGTTCTTCTCTTTGAGTCTTCGTTACAATCTTGCAAAAAACCAGTAAATTGATATAGTTTTTGTATTTATAGCTCTAGGATTGTATGAAATATATTTAATAATATATTATTTCTTGAGTTGTTGAAAGGTGGTTCGGAACCAGGGGGGGTCCATATTTGTATACATCGACTTAACACATTTCCGTTAATGCTTGTAATTTTGGCCTACTTGTCAAACTGCAGTCTTCTGGATGACTTTGGTAGATAAAGAATATATTGATACGTACCACAACGCTACCCTCTCTAAGATCCTGGATTCCCCATAAGCAATCGTGTCAAATAAGTTTTTCAAAAAGCGCAAGATCTTACAGGTAAGGTTTTTCAAGCTCATTTCGAAGAAATTGAGTGACTGGGTCATGAACCAGCTCTTCCTAAAGCTAGTTCCAACATTCTATTTTGATATCATTCGTTTATTATAATGTCTACATCCACTTCTCGCTTCCCTTTCGCCGTTTTGGCAGGGCTCATGTACTCTAAATATAGAGCTACAGTTTACCCAATACCATCCGCAAGCGCTACCCGAATACCTCTCAACTCGCCTTTGGCCTTCGCCAATGTATCTGCTCTTTCAGATACCCAATTTTGCTAATTTTACCGTTCCGATCTATCAGTCGCGTCTCGATTACATTGCAAAGTCCATTCAATGTGACCGTAGCTTGACCCAACAAGGATTTCACTCCAAAAAGCTCCGATGGTAAGCCCCATTGTAAGAATCGTGTACAATAGGCACAATGTATCAAGGTAACACACAAAATGTCTCACAGAGAACGAGATGGGTTTGTGTATGTGTATGATCAAATTGATACTTAAATTGTTGCTTGATTTCCTAAGTACATCAAATGCTAAATCACACGGTATTTATAGACGACATGTTATGTCAACAAACCGGGAATAACTTGTGAAAAGGACCTGGAGATAACTTGTGAAAAGGACCTCTTATCCTTCCTTGATTTTGTGTTGTTCTTCAATCCACAATAAGGCTTGCACCTTGCCAATTGTCATGCGTAGTGCGCATCCCGCAGCTTCCACTTCTGCCTCCAACTCTTCTTGTTGCAGCTTCTTTACAGCATGTAACTATGAAGTAATCAAGACATCAACTTCTGACTAACCCCCAGAATACCATACGACAACACAAAAACCCTCAAGCTCTCACGTTCTAGTGACAATCCTAGCGTGGAGCTAGCGTTGGGCAGGCTCTGCGTCGATCTTGGGCATCGTCCCATGCCGTATGGCCGCTCAAGGGTAGAAGAGGTCATTTCAGAAGGTAGCCCTCGTGACAATAATCGTTTATTGTAACATTTTAGAGAAAAGGGATAACGTGGGTTGGCTACGCGGCGAATTTAATATAGCCACACCTTATGCGAAAATAGGCCGTGGGTTGTGATTTAGAATTCAGGTACACTATGTCTCCCGTAAGTTATTAGTGAATATCTCACGAAACCGCCTTCTCAGGTCTGAGCGTAACTATTAAATAACTCATGGTAGCAAATATTTCTCGAGTACCACATAACTCGTGAGTATTTACAGTAGGTAAACATGTTGCCACCACCATCGTCACTACTATCATCGCTAGCAATTGTAATTACAACTACCAATTCAACTAGCAATCCAGTTACCATGACACGCCGTATAGGCGGGGAGATTATAAGAATTTGAAAAAGTGTATATAATAAAAGCATAAATTGCAAGCTCAAATTAATTTTGTCCTGATTTTTCTGAGATATTGGCGAGTTATCTTTCCACAAAGTTGTTGGATTTATGGGGAAACGGTGCTGGTTGTAAACTCTTTGTTGGGTACTGTAAATTCAAACCGGAATGTACCAGTGGTATCGGATATGGGATGTATGGCGGCTGGCCATCTTTGACCTGCGTTGCCGGACTGTCGCTTGCATATAATTGCACCACCGGGATTCTTCTTGTCATATTCGTGACCCATGTTGTAAAGCTAATTCCTTGGTGGCAGACAATGCAGGTCCGAAGAGTTGATGTTGATGTTTTAGGTTTTAGTAGAGGCAGAATAATATGATACATAATTGTTCGATATGAATGTAGTCTACGCCGCCTCCAGCAAGCTCTCGCTTTCCAATAACAGGATGATCTGGTGCACGATAGTCCTTACATCCTGCTTGCTAACATCCACCACCAAATCCGCATTCTCCGGGTTCTCATACGGATCATCCACCCCAGTGAATCCCCTAATCCTTCCTTCCCTCGCAATCTTATACATGCCCCTCTTATCCGTCGCTTCGCAGAACTCCAATGGAGTAGCAACATGAACTAGATAAAAGCTTCCAAATTGGCTGACGGTGTCTTTTGCCTGGCGTCTGCTATCTTCGTATGGTGCAACAGGCGCTGCGATAACTGCCGCTCCCGCACGAGTAAGCTCACCCGCGACAAAAGCTATACGCTGGATATTCTTATGTCTGTCCTCCGGCGAGAAGCTGAGTTCGGCGGATAACTCGCTTCTGACGGTTTCTCCGAGCAGCAAAGTTACGGATCGACCGCCCTGCTGATTCAATGTAACTTGTAACGCGCGAGCGATGGCGTCTTTGCCGGAGTTTTGGTAGCCGGTGAGGAAGACTGTGAAGCCCTGTTTGGAGCGTGGGGGGTGGGATTCGCGGAGGACTTTGACGACTTCGGGGTAAGAGAACCATTCTGGGATGTGAGTGCCGTTGCGGAGGCGACGGCGGAGCTCTATAATGGAGGTAATTCATACATTTGCTTTGTGGATGATTTTTTAGAGTCGAAACTTACCGGTTCCTGAGATATCTAAAGTCTTGGTGCCCGGTGTGACTTCATCGACAGGCTTGTAATCGTCGGTACCGGGGAGATAGGTCATCATTTGGAAGGGAACGACTTTGATTCCTAGTTCTTCCTTGTACTTTTCAACGGCATGTTGAGCGTCGTATGGGCCATAGAACTCAACACCTGCAGAGTTCTTTCCGGGGCCGGCATGGTCACTACAAGGGCATAATAAGCACACCTAATAAGCTACTAAATTACCAGGCAATAACAACTCACCGCCCAACGATAAAGTGCGTAGCACCGTGATTCTTCCTGATGATAGCGTGCCAAATGGCTTCTCTTGGACCACCCATTCTCATAGCGAGACCTAAAAGACCGAGAACAGCCATGCCGTTTGGGTATCGTGGCAACAGCGCCTGGTAAACTCTGACACGGGTAAAGTGGTCAATGTCACCGGGTTTGGTGAGACCGACAACAGGGTGGATAAGGACATTGGCTTGTCTTGCTCGGGCGGCCCTGACGGTGAGTTCTCGGTGGGCTCGGTGCATTGGGTTTCTGGTCTGGAAAGCGACAATCCTGGACCAGCCGAGCTTCTCAAAATGGGCTCTCAGTTCGGCGGGTGTGTCTATCACCGTTTTTAGTTTCTTTAAGCTCCTAACAGCGTTTGGAGGCTCATCTTACAGCGTAAGGCAACGTAGTCATAGTGGTTCAAGCGGTTGATAGCTTCCAGCTTACCACCGACGTAGAATTCTTTGGCCGTATTGTACAAATACTTAATAGCAGGGTGTTCTGGATCTCCACCAAAGACCTCTTTCGCTTCCAATTCCCTACAACCAGGTTCAACTTATCGTTCACCCCTGGACTAGCGGGGTTAACTTACTTGTCCGGCTTGTAAACATCTTCAACGGTGAGGATGGCGAGATTGCAGTCATCCCGGAAATCGACCAGAACTATTCTTGCGCCAGGCTTGATCGAGTACTTATCAAGGGTCCCCTGCGAGGCGTCTAGAGTAATGGGCATGGAGAACAGGTTTCCGTCTGCGAGTCGGCAATCTTTAACGACACTACAAAAGAGTAAGTTTACGGCACATATACGATACAATTGGATATATTCTAACCTCTCATAATCCTTCTGATTCATAAAGCCTATCAACGACCGAGTCAGCAACGGTTAATCAAGCCTATCGACACACACTCGAAAGTGTTGACCTGGGTCGCTTCGAACCTTCCAAAGGCGAAAAGCCTCCATTGAGGATTAATTCAATGTCGCAGAGCTGTCTCTCGGTCAGACGCAGCTGTGGGAGAGAATCTGCCTCCTTTATGAGCTCGGCATGTTTCAGCCCATCTCGAGCGAGCAGGTCCTTGAGGACCCCGCCGTGGGGTTGAGTGGTGGCGGACATGTTTGACGATAATGTAGACAAACACAAAGCTGGTGGGTGGGGTAGTATTAATGCAAGCTCCGTCCGATGTTCTTGGGTAGCTCGAAGGAAAGTAAGAATGCGAAAAAGAAGAATAGAGAGAGAGAATCAAGAAGAGTAGAAGGGAGAAGGGAGAAGGGGGAAGGGGGAAGGGGAAGGGAGAAAATTGGGGCTAGTTGTCCTCGAGATCGCAGGAGCTGCCCAGCGGAGTATTATAAGTGCGGATCAGTAGTCAATTGAATGGCCCCAAAAGCCTCAAAAACTTGC
The DNA here is from genome assembly GCA_036971345.1 of Dactylellina drechsleri. Classification (NCBI taxonomy): domain Eukaryota; kingdom Fungi; phylum Ascomycota; class Orbiliomycetes; order Orbiliales; family Orbiliaceae; genus Dactylellina; species Dactylellina drechsleri. The sequence continues at coordinate 89,715 of JAJTUB010000051.1, forward strand.
TGGCCTCATCAACAAGAGACACCAGCAGAGACTGGGGCGCAGGAGAATGATGGACGAGATGCTGCTGCCGCAGGGACTCTTTGTACCTTTGCAGCTTAGTTTATCGGCTGTCGGTACGAAACGGGTGGGACTGAGCACGCCATCACCGAGTTGACTCTGAAAACTCGAGCTCGATTATTTTTTGTCCCTGAGGAACTTCCCCAATAAATTTTAATTGATAACGTGGTAACGATGCCCCAGAAACTAAGAGTCATCTACGCTCACCTTTGTGATGGGATATCTACACTTCATCAGCTCCCCTTTTATTACTCTGCGCTTAAAATACAACAATAGTGTTCCGCAAAACTGGTGGAATGCAAGACGACAGCAATTCCTTGGATCTCCACAACATCTCACACTCTGGTAACATTCCAGGTTTTAGGTATATCCTACGAATCATTTCTAATTGCACCACGGAGAAGTATACCAGAGGAAAGCACCGGGAATTTGAATATAACAAATTATCCAATTAGTTTCCCTCTCGAAACAATCTCTGTACCTGAATTAGCATTGGTGGGGACGATATCTGTAAGAATCGGCACACAGTATGCCAAAGGTACCAAAGTAATAATCAAGATGCTTGACAAGATGTTCTGAGTAGCTTATGTATATATTCGGATTGATGCTTAAATTGATGCTTGATTTCTAAATACGTGATTGTCAAAGGTACAGGAATATATAGACAACTAGCTCGTATAATGTTTTATGGGGGTTAACAAATGAAATGGTCATGAACATAGCTTGTGAACCGGACAATGGGAATAACATGGTGAGCTGGACATGGAGACAACTTGTGAACTGGAATGTCATTCGGTTTCTATTTTGTGTTGCTTTTGTTGTTTTTTAAATCCATATTCAACGCCATTCTGATAGGCCCCATTGGTTTAGTAAGGTGATTGGTTGCCAAGATGTGGTATACCGACAAGTAGACTGGGGCAGGTGCATCCAGAACCTGTGTTTGTATAAGGCGCTGCGGTAAAAACCGTAGCGAGGGCCAAGCCGAACATGAGTTGGGCTTTCAATGACAGATAACTTGAGAATTACGAAGTAGAATAGGTTAAGTTCTCTTCTGAAGCCAGCTTAGGACACGGCTTCGGGAAATTCCGTTCATGAGGCGCGTTCACGAGGACGGCTACGTAGGATATTATCCGTTCAAAGTAATTGGGCTGTCTTTGATGGACGATGCGGAACACATTGTACCAGCCATCCCAATTACGAACAGAGTCTTACTCACAATTCTCTCAGGGAGATGACAGTGAGGGAATAGCGCTATGCAACCACAGAAGGCTAAATTGGGCTTTGCGACCAGCCATGTCAGGCCGCGTTAGCTGATATCACGTATATATACGGTATATATCTATTAGATCCGTAAGATCTAATAATCTTGCATTTTACCAGTTCGCATGGATATAGTGCGTCCTGACAAGCCATGTCAGAAGCGGTCACCAGAACGCTCTCATGCGGTATTTTCCAAGATGCTATGAAATATTAGTATATATTATATGCAGAGATCCGATGTCGGCTGCATGTGCTCTAGCCCATCACCAGCTAAGGGGAAAGCGGTCCTCTCTAGCGTATATGTTCAGCCGTTCCGATCAGCTTGTTATAATAAATTACGTAACGTGGTAGTTAGTCAGTTCCAGCCTTTCGGACACTATAAACTCCTCGAGGTGAAACAATTTAGACACTAACGCAACCTACCATCCTATGAATCACGCAAGCCAACGTGACCCGCACCCAGAGCGAGAGGGCGCTATTGCCGCGAGTTATGTGAGGCAGCTCAACAGAGCATCAACTCCATCAACGTATTGTGTGCAGCACCGCCTGGAAGCGAGGCCCCGACATGCTATTTGCCAAATAAATTCAAGCAAAACGGGATATTTATACGATTAAACTAAATTTTTTTATAAATTTAATAATTTGGTACTGTATTATAAACATTTGAATTGCTCTTAAAAAACTGGGTTTGTTGAGTAAACAGGTTCTTGAGCCTTGCTACCTCACTCTGTCCCTCGTCGAGAGATCGTTCGAATCCCTTCTAGTCTTCGAATATATTGACCGTGTTAGAGCGAACGGGTCCATCCATTGACACCAAACACAAAATCGAGACGCGACGATGAGCGCAACTTCACACAACAAAGCCACGCCGGGTGTAGGCCCTAGACCCGTTCTGATGATTCCGCTGCGACGCTGCGGCAGCCACGCATTGCGCCTTCGGTTGAATTTCAACACCGATTTCTATGCACCGTATCCCCTACACATCGTTGATTTCATGCCGACCGTACCGTTGTACGGTAATCTCGAAGATGATCGCGCATATTTCCGACTCATCAGTGACGTCGTCGGCCTCCAAGCGGTCAGCATGGTGAAATGGCCCGGTATTGTCTTCGACCCTGTTGAGATCTTTGAGGTGCTCCGTCACGAGCCCCGCAGCGTGCACCGTATCGTTTGGGAGCTCCTACTACGGGCGGGCGAGCAGCGCAACGCTCGTGTCGTTATGGACAAGTCGCTGGATAGCGTGCATTACGCTGATGAGCTGATGCGTCTGTTTCCCGACATGCTGTTTTTGAACGTCGTGCGCGATCCGCGCGCGCAAATTGCATCGATGAATAAGGCTATAATCCATGATTTTGATACGCTTCTCAATGCGAAGACATGGTTGGAGGCCCATCGCGCAGCCGACGCCGTCATCAAGCAGTATCCTCAGCGCACGGTAACGATCCGCTACGAAGATTTTCTCGCCAATCAAGAGGGCGTACTGAGAAAGGTCTGCGAATTTTTCGGCGTCGAATTTCTGCCGGAGATGCTCGACGTATCGCATTCACCAGAAGCGCAGAAGATTTCGAAGATGTCGGCGTTGTGGTCGTCCAATTGCTCTGCCCCGATCCCGGCAAACATCGACAAGTTCAAGAAGTCATTGTCGATGGAAGAAATCGCAACCATCGAGGCAATGACGGGCGAATATATGCAGCGCTACGGGTACGAGCGTATGACAGATGCCACGGCCGCATTTGACATGGCCTCTCTCGACAAGGCGCGCGACCGCTCCAACAAGGCTCGCACCGAGGCCTGGCGCGAGCTTGAGCATACCAATTTCCGCGACTTTGTATTGCGTTGCCATCGCGCCGAGTACCTGGCGTCGGTTCGCGGGCGCATGCAGAATGTGCCCGTTGCTCAAGATAATGCCGCCCCCGCCAAGCTCGATACTCTGAACAAAGCATTCGAAGTTACAGATTGACCACCCCTAGAGAAACTCCATCATAATGGAGGGAGGCTACTTTTAACTTTTCCGTGGGGCTGAAGACTGGATGACGCGAAAAGCTTGGTCTATGGCTTGTCACCGTGTGTCAAAGTATAACGTTTGGTTCAGCCTGTAGTAAGCCCGATTACTAATATAGTAGCCAAGAATTAATTAATTAGAATTATTAACTTATTATAGTTGTTTCAACGGTATAATTCCCGTGATTTCAATATTACGGTACGAAATACATGTATTTTACCCTGTTTCAGAGGTGCGATCTTGTCATTGTCACGTTAAATTAATAGCACAATAGTTATTGTTTCTCTATTATCCTCCCCTCACCTTTCCCTTCTTTCTTTCTGTACACGAAACAAATAATATTTACAATAGTCACACTGGAGAAATATACGGGCTTGAACTGGACGAAATTGCGTTATAGTGTCGTATTTATACTATGTTAATTGAAATCCCAGCGTGACAATACCTCTTGAGATATTAGATACCATGACTTATTCGATACCGTGAGTTATTATATACAAATATTTCAGCGCCCTGACGGCATGTTCTTTGAGTTATTACGTAATACCAGATTTATGAATCTTTACGGTATTGTAACAAATTACAACGACATGATGAACTCAAAGAAGAAAGAGAACTAGCTGGCGGAGCCATGCGAGTCACCATCGGTAAAATTGGAGCGCCTTTGGCGCGCATACTTCTAAATTTGTCGAAAAGGCGATCTTCGACGTCTGGAATGGCGGGAGGACGGCCCTTCGATGCACAGTGTTGCCCGTTCGCATTTGGAGGATCTTCTGTTCATTTTTTACCCAGTTACTGATCGTCACGCCATCATCAGGGAGACCAAGCATCTCCAATATTTTGTAAGCAGACCATCCCTCTTTTTGCACTTCTTGTATATCGTAATGGCTGAGAGCTTGTAATCCCGGTTGTATGTTTGCCGTCGCTTGTGCGGGGGTGGCTCATCTTGATCTCATTTCTGTGACAATTGTAGGCTGGGAGGCGTACGAAGCAGGGTATCCGTAGTCCTGAGGTATCGTCCCATGGCATATGGACGTTTGAGCGAGGAAGAGGCTATTGTAGACTGCATTTTCGAGGGTACTAGGTATCTTGACAAGTGGTAACAATGTGGAGAATATTACAGTGTGTTGGCTTCGTTGCGAATTTATAATAACAAAGGCTAGGGGTGTGCGCTCGGACCTTCGATAACCCGTGATATATTATATAATATCTCTTGGGACAGGGCTCTCACGAGCAGGGGAAGTTCTGTGAGGACCAATTCACGTGACTTTGGGGACCCTTGATGTCAGGAGTGGACCAGCCTAACGCTCACAATGTGGTTGGCTAGTGGTCTACAGCATCATATGATTGATGGAATTTCTCTCATGATTGCCATTACTGAAACCTCAAGAAAAGAGATCAGTGCACCATTTCCATGTATCTATAAGGGGCACTTGGGGGTTATCCCGATGATAAAAAGGGAGAATCGTCATCTTCAGAACCCTCGTAGTGACCACAATATGTCAGAAGTATATGATTGATTATTAACTTGTTAACTCTAATCCCCGACCGACGATGCCTTTCGGTCAGGTTTTTGCTAAACTAAATCTGACTAGTTACATAATCATAGGACGTGACAGCAGTGGGTTTCTTTATTTTCCAACACAATATTCTGACAACCATTAGTTGAAAGGACAACAAAAACAACACAAAAGTCAAGTTCAAACCTTTTCTACGTGTCCATATCATTACGTTATCTCCATTTCCAGTTTATCTTGTTATCTCCATATCCAGCTTGCTAGCTATCTCCTTGACCATTTCATTTGTTATCTCCGAAAGCTCACAGATTGTCAATATAACATGTTTTGTCTATAAATACCTGTCCTGTTCAGCAACCATGTATTTAGGAATCAAGCAACAATTTAAGTATCGATCTGTATACACTAGCATCCTCTTCGCCTTGTGGCACTTGCGTATTACTTCGACGCCTTGACTAGTCTATATACGATCTCTTACAAAACCTCTGGCCGTATTATGATGAGCTTCTGGTTCCCTTGAACGCCAGCAGACGATATTGAGCTTTCCACCCTTCTAATTCTTTCTTTCCGTGCCTTTGCCGTATATAACAGCGTATCCGAGACTTTGAGTGTGCTTTTGGTGGTGCTGGAAAGTTTGATCCACGGTTTTAAATATTCCAGGGATAGGGGGAAGCATGGTGCTTACTGGGGGGATCTTTCCCAAAGATCTGGCCTCTAAACCAGCAATATATTGGTATATAATAATAGGTCATTATAGACACAATATAAAGTCTGTATTACGTACTTTTAAGGCTAATAACGCGGTTAAACAATAGTGAATTAATTATTTAACTGTGTAGAGGTTTTAAATTGATATTGATTTTGTTTAAACCCAATAGGTAAACTGTCAGAATCCTGTGGTCACTGTAAAGGTCACAATGATATCTCTATTTCTTCCCGTTGGGATTATCCCAATATGTCTCTTATATACATGGAAACAGTGCACAGATCTCTTCTCCTGAGGTTTCAGTATCTGGTGATCATGAGAGAGGTTCCACCAATCATATGATGTGGTATTCCACTAGCCACCCTCATTGTGGCGTTGGGCTGGTCCAGTCCTGACATAAACGTTACCAGGGGTTCCCCATAGAACTTCCCCACGAGCAGAGCGTAATTATTAAATAACTCACGGTATCCAATAACTTTATAGTACCAAATATAGTATGAGTCCATAGGGTATAGCAACAGTCTGTACGATATTGGAATGGCTGGCTTTTCTTTCAACACAAAAACTAGGTGGCTGGCGGTTATACTTGCGTCAATCAGAAAGCTGCCATCGATAGAAATGCGCTAGCTCCAGCCGCCCCTCCGATGAGGCCTCTTCCAGCGGATTAGAAATATAAATATACCGCTGCCCACTGCTGGGAGCGCCCTCTGAACATCATTCTCCCTCCGTCCCATACACCTAGTAGTTCATGATGGCAACGTACGAAACCCTCCGAAATCCAAGTGTATTGAATGTAGATGAAAGAGAATATATCAACTAACAATCCCCGCAGAAACATCACTTGGCACGCGGGCCTCACCCACGCCGAACGATCCTCCATCCTCCGCCAACCAGGCCTCACAATCTGGCTGACTGGCCTCTCCGCCTCCGGCAAGTCCACCATCGCCATAGCCCTCGAACAACACCTCCTCCACAACGCCTTCTCCGCCTACCGCCTCGACGGCGACAATATCCGCTTCGGCCTGAACAAGGACCTCGGCTTCTCGCAGGCTGACAGGCTAGAAAACATCCGTCGGATCAGCGAGGTCGCAAAGTTATTCGCAGACTCGGCGACTGTTGCCATTACCTCCTTCATCAGCCCTTACATCGCGGATAGAAAGATCGCGAGGGATCTACACGAGGCCGCGGGTTTGAAGTTCATCGAAGTACATATCGATGTGCCGTTGGAGGTTGCGGAGCAGAGGGATCCGAAGGGGTTGTATCAGAAGGCGCGGGCGGGGATTATTAAGGATTTCACGGGTGTCAGTCCCGATGCGCCGTACGAGAAGCCTGAGAACGCACAGGTTTATATCGATACGAGTAAGCAGAGTGTGGAGGAGGCTGTGGCCAAGATTGTGGAGTATCTTGAGAGTACTGGAATGTTAAAGTTACCTAGGGAAGGAAGCTCATAGAAGTGCCATTCTTCTTTTATTGGCGAGAGTTTTTGGATGTGTTATTTATAGTTTAGTGACAAAAGTTTGCGGATCGGTTCCAAATCCCATACAAAAATGGTGTTTTTTCAGATTTTTACAACCCCAGAAAACGACAAATTTTTCTTCCAAAAATTTAACAAAAATCCAGCTGGTTTAAATAACAAAAAAATTTTTTTATAATTTTTTTTGAACAGTTTCTGAGCTCTATAATATCAACACTATTAAAATTTTTAATTTTTATTTGGTAAATTTGTTTTTGCCATATAAAATTTTAATATTTTTAATAAGTTGTTGGTTTATAGACTGTCAGTCGACGAATATATTATTAAAAATTTCAAAAAATCCTATTATAATATTTCTAAATTTGGATATAAGAAATATATTTTTTTTAAAAATTTTAATAGGAATATTCGTTACGGTTTGGTGGTGCAAAATCAGTTAGTTTGTATGGGATTTTGAGGCTATCCGCAAACTTTTGTCCTAGTACTATATTATACAAACTAACTTAACGTACTCCACAAGTGAGATGAAATCACAAGTGAAATGAAAATTTTTCATGCACCAAATGCATCTGCAATTTACAATTCGATCTCGAATGCAAATAGTTTTATACAGGCCTAATTACTCTAAAAACTAGTCGCTCTAGTTTCCAACACTCGCTCGACGTCTTGCACATGTATGGGCAGTATACCCTACTATATTGCATAACCCACAGCGACGCTGTCCTCCCAAGACGGCTTTTGATGAGATCATCTTGATACTGAAGTTCCTTTCCATTTTGTGGTGTCCTTGGAGTCCACCTACCATCCTGACTACCCTGTCTAACCGGGGGAGGGGTCGGTGTTTGAACCACGAGATCTAAATTTGAGAGAATATTTTCAGGGCCGTATGGAATCAGCCCTGTGCCTCTGCTGCCGCTTCGGATAATCTCCTCTGTGAAAGCAGCCTTATAAGCCTCACTAAGCCTTGGGATAAACTCGAGCTTAGTAATATGGCTGATATGGATTCTCCTAATGAGACAAGGCGACAAGACATGGACAAGAGATGCGACTGTTCAAAGTCGCTTGAAAATAAATTTGCTCTCAAATCAGTCTTTCCCATGATTTACCGATTGATCTTCCGAAATCCAACAGAATTATGCCAGTGCCGTGTGGACCAGAAAGAAAATAACACCCTGGTTAGGTGCTTCATCGGTTTCCCACAAGATAACGCCTCTATCAAGTCTAGTGTTTCATCCTCACTCGCGGGGAATGCGCGAATGCCCTGCTAAAACGAAATAACACTGATATATCGATTCTAATTGACCGTTGTGGAATGGATTAGAGTATCTTCGCGATTGCAGTTCTGGCGAAATAGTCACGCAGCCATGTGCTACCACGTACGGACAGCGTTCTTTTTCAATTGAACACTGGCTCACTTGTCTCTGCAATGCACTGGCGATCATTACTCAGGAAGGGTTTAACCATTCACGAATTCACCATTATCGGAATGGCTTCCCATAAATATTGAGGTTTCGCAGGACACAAAAATAGCAAAATTTCACAGTCCACCAGAAACTAAAGAGTCAAGTCCGTTGCTTTATCTGTGACTCGCTGAATGAGGATAAGACATGTAATTCGTAAGTTCGAAAAACCGATTCTAAATAGAATAGAATCGAAGCCACTATTAACCACGCTTTCTGAACTCGTGGTGGTATGTATCATATGATTAGTGTCAGAATAGAGAGCACTATGCACCAGCCACAATCATGTAACAAGCCACCACGTAGAGAGAGCCACTACAGTTGTGAAACCACCGAAGACCTTAGACGGTAGTTCCAGCACATGTTCAAGAGCTCTTGGGACTAAAAACTCTGCGGAATCAAAAATGTATATAAAGGACCATTAGTCCGCGTGATGCCAGTCGATAGGAAGAAGAATAGACAGGAATATACACCATAACTTCTGACAATTAGGAACTTTGGAGTCTTTGTTAAAGGCAAAAATATGGAGAGTTTAATCGGCGAGAACGAAACCTGCATAAGATGATGATATATGATAATATGAACCTGGGAATTATAGCAATCCACGGCAAACATGGAAGCATATCCTGTTGGTCATCATGCTAAGGACCCTCATCTAAAGAATGTGGTTTGGAGTTATTGCGTGCTCGAGCTGACACAATCACGCGCAACACTGATTGGATGTTGATCGCAACGCAAGCCGCAATACCTCTCTTCAAAAACATCGAGTGATATCAAAGCCCCCATTGACAGACATGCACGACGAAAGGAATTCTCCACAGAAACGACAAAACTAATGCGGTCGCTAACGAAAGCCGGCTACGATTTTGATCTAGCTCGGTATATACTTCGGGCTCTGGCTACGAGATAGCTGGGTCTTTCTCTGTACGTAAAGTGTGGGATATCGGATCTGTGGTCCTCGACCAGCGGGTTCGCACTAGCTGATATCATAATTTTCTGTTTTTCCAGGCTGCCCCGTTGATTAAAAATAATTTCGTGACCGAAAGGGTTCCCGTCGAACATCTCCGGATCCATGCTTGCTGGCTAGCAGGCATGTACGTTGGCTGGACTTTCGTTCCCACCCTCATCTCCAACATGCATATAGCAGCTTTGGGAAGCTCTGGATCGCAAATGTATAAGCAGCGTGCCTTCCCAAGAACCTCCTTGCATTCAAAAACATAAAGAGTGCCTGGTTCTCTCCCAACACGAGACCCTTTTGTCACTATTCTCTGCTGAAGATTATACCGATTCCGATTTGATACAACTGCACGGCAGCTTGCAGAGTCTTAAATAACCGCCAATCATGGCTTCGATGTGGCAGAGATACGCCGCCAAAGGGCTCGGTATCAAGCTCGATTCCAACATTAACAGCACCGCCACCAGAGGGGGGTCCATCCGGTCCACCGACAGCTACGTCGAAGAAGAACCCACCGTCCAAGAGTGGGTCAAAGAGCATGTTCCAAAATCCAACCAGATCGTCCACTTCTTTACCTCGCTGTTCCCATTCTTGCAATGGATTGGAGACTACAATCTCATCTGGCTCACCGGCGACCTGATCGCTGGTATCACAGTTGGCTTTGTCGTGGTTCCACAAGGAAGTAAGAAATAACCCTATAGTACCGACGTGTTTCATTTTATTTTTATAACTTTTGCACTGACCATCGATTAATCTCCATCAGTGGCATACGCTTTGCTCGCTCAGCTCCCTCCTGAATATGGCCTCTACACGTCCTTTGTTGGGGTCGTGATTTACTGGTTCTTCGCCACGTCTAAGGATATCACAATCGGTCCAGTCGCTGTCATGTCTACCTTGGTTGGTAATGTCGTTTTGAAGGCCGCGGTTACACACCCGGAGTTCACCAAACCCCAGGTCGCCAGTGCTCTGGCCCTCACTTGCGGCGGTGTTGTCTTTGCTATTGGTATTTTGAGGCTCGGCTTCATTGTTGACTATATTCCGCTGCCAGCGATTGCTGCCTTCATGACCGGCTCCGCGCTCAACATTGGAATGGGTCAAGTTCCCGGCCTCTTTGGAATTCCCAGTACTGTCGTCAACAATCGCGCAGAGACTTACAAAGTTTTTACTAGCTTTTGGAAACATATCGGTGCCACCAAGCTCGACGCTGTCATGGGTCTGACTGCCTTGTTCCTGCTCTACTCGACTCGCGCGTTCGCCAACTTTATGGGCAAGAGATTCCCAAACCAGAAGAGGACTTGGTTTTTCGTCTCTACTCTGAGAACGGCATTCGTCATTCTTCTTTACACCATGATTTCGTGGCTCGTCAACCGTCACAGACGCTCCAAGCCAGCCTTCAAAATCTTGCAAACCGTCCCGAAAGGTTTCCTACATATGGGTGTTCCCACATTGAATACCGATATCATCGACGCTTTCGCCGATGAGCTTCCAGCCGCCATCATTGTTCTACTCATCGAACATATTGTGGGTTGATTTCTCGAATATATAATTACCCCAAACTAACCAATCAAACCAGGCCATCTCCAAGTCTTTCGGACGTGTCAACGGATATCAGATCAAGCCCTCGCAAGAACTTATTGCTATCGGTGTGACCAACATCTTTGGACCCTTCTTCGGCGCCTACCCAGCCACTGGATCCTTCTCCAGAACAGCTATCAATGCCAAGGCGGGAATCAGAACCCCACTCGCCGGTGTTATCACTGGTGTTATTGTTCTTCTGGCCATATACCTCCTCACCGCTGTCTTCTACTACATCCCCAATGCGTCTCTCGCAGCTGTCATCATCCACGCCGTCGGAGATCTCATCACCCCTCCCAACGTTGTCTACCGATTTTGGCGCGTCTCCCCCATTGAGGTTGTCATTTTCTTCGCCGGAGTTTTCGTCTCTGTATTTAGCTCGATCGAGAACGGCATCTACACTACCATTTCCACATCCGCTGCTCTCTTCCTCTTCCGTCTCGCCAAAGCCAAGGGCCACTTCCTGGGTCGCATCCGCGTCCAGGTCATCCCACTAGAAAACTTCTCCAGCAAGACCAAGTCGGACCCAGAAATCAAGGGCACCGGTCGAGAAGCTCCCGCCGAAATCTCCGAATCCCCTTCCATTTACCACGATGTCTTCCTCCCCATCGACCACAAGGACGGCTCCAACCCAACTATTCACATCGAATCTCCCTTTCTAGGTGTCTTTGTCTATCGCTTCTCCGATGGCTACATATACCCCAATGCCGCACATTACTGCGACCAACTCATCGAATACGTCCAATTGAAATGCCGCCGCACCTCCGCCGACAGCTTTGCCCCTCTTGGCGACAGACCATGGAATGACAAAGGGCCTCGCCACCTAAACCTCGACGAAGACCACCGCCCAACTCTAAAAGCCATCATCCTCGACTTCTCATCCGTCAACAATGTCGACATCACATCCGTCCAAACCCTCATCGACACCCGCAACAGCCTCGACCGCTACGCCTCTCCGAACCGCGTAGACTGGCACTTCGCAGCCATCAACAACCGCTGGACCAAACGCGCATTGACCTCTGCCGGATTCGGATACCGTGTTGATGACACTGAACTGGAAAGTGGCAAGGAACTATGGAAGCCATTGTACTCCGTTGCTGAAGTTAGCGCTCGGGCGGCGGGTATTGAAGACGACGACAGCGGTAGCAGCATCAAGAAGACGGACTTGGAAGCCGCGTCGCCACCTAAGGGTGGTGTTATGAGTAAGAGAAAGGTGTTGGTGCATAGTATTGCGAGGCCGTTGTTCCATGTTGATGTTGAGTCGGCTGTTTTGGCTGCCCAGGAGAATTTGTAAATTCATTTTTTTCCAATATTGGGTTTCAATAGGGTTTTAGGGGACCTAGGGGTTTTCTCTTTAATTCGATGTTTGGATGGGATCCTTTATATGCGCGTTCTCTCCTCGTCATTTTTTCATTTCGTTTTACCAGATTTATTTTTTGAGGGATATTAACGTATTATATGTGGAAGTGAAATGGTTCAGGAAGTGAGCAACAACAAATAATTGGTGAGAACTAATTATGCAAATTCACTCTTCAGCAGTATCATAGTGCTTATCACAGCTACAATCACAGTCACAATCACAGTCACAATCACAGTCACTATCTATTTTACTATTAATTTTATTGTTTTTTTTTCTTTTTAGCACTTTTGGCGCGGTCTTTGCGGTTCTTTTCAGCGACTTTCGCATCAAATTCAACAGCTCTGTCACCCCACAAATCCTCTGCTTCATCGTCATTTAACACCCTGAAGCGCGAGAGACGTGGCAATTGTGTTGTACACTACTAGATCTAAGCTGCAAAATAGCACCAAAACCATATACCAGTATTTATTGTTATTGTTAGTGGAGCTATTGCAAGCTGAAAATTGGTGCTGATTTGGGTCCTGTGTAGTTCTGTTTGCGAGGCGGAAAAAAAAAAAGCAAAGATGTAGAGGCTGCCCGGAGCATGTTCGTCGGATTGTCGGATGCTGATTGGGTTTAGCCCCGGACAATGTTTGAGTGGCATGAGGGAGCTTTGTTACAACTGCTACCACGTAGACCGCTTGTTTTCTAGCCTCATCGGGTACTGTACACAGAGAACAATTCGTGGGCCTGGCACCGTCTGAAAACTTTTGTCTTCAATTATGTAAGTCTCTCCCTTGCTTCTTTCGTTTTTGTTTTCGATGCCTTTTCTTTCTGTTTCTCCTCGAAAGTATATAGTTTCGGCTAGATCCGCCCTATCGACCCAAGTCTGGACCTTTTCTTGGTTCATTCCGGTATATTTTCGGGATCCTTGCAATGCTCCAGATGATGCTACGGTTAATTCCGCGAAATACGGTTCATGCAGAAAGGATCAGAACGATCCATCTGGACCCACATTGCTAGATTTGGTAACCGGTCTGTGCACAAATCTTGCATTGATATCAAACCGTATCAACACCAATTCGCTTGCTGTCAACAGGAGCTACTAGCCTCGACCTCCTTCTGTGCGCCATTGTAGCTCGTGCAGTAATCGAGGAGCAATTCAGTCAGCAACATCACCACCACTACCGCCACCACCATACCAGACTGCAAACCAACCGATACAACAACCGAATAATGTTATTCAGCATCAAACAAACTGATATCATCAACCGAGTATTTTAACAACATAGCGAGCAACCACCAACCCCAGAACCACCAATTGATCAAGATTACCAGTTGTACTTGCAGAATTAAGAGATTTAGATCCAATAAGTTGCCATCTCACCTATTATCACCCTACCACATTAATATGTGGTAACCGCTGGACTATAATCCTTGTTCAAACCACCAAACTATAAGATACCAGCCTGGATAAGATACTATACACAAGCCTTATATTACCACAATAAATGGCCTTACAGCAAGCTTGCCATCAGATTTGGTATATCCAAATCAACAGCCTGGCAAGCTGCCAATTCATCACCCCAAAAAGACACAAGAAGATTGGCAAGCTCAGAGTTATAAGACAAGCCCGGGAGGACTTCCCGGTAACACTAGCTACTAAATTGCTTATTAATAGAAACATCGAGGGGCTGCACTAATGATGTATATCCAGAGGGTACCATTGCCGGTGTAGTCCGCAAGTCATGCAGCAAGTCAAACACTCCCTTGGTCTTCTGTGCCCGGTGATTGTCAAGAACAAGCAACCTCTCTTCTTTGTTACCACTGAATCCGTTAATTGGATCATCTAAACCGCTGCCTTTTGAACGTGCCCATACTGTCTTTGAGCCGGGTTTTTCATATGTTTTACCATCCGGAAGCTCAAATTCGAGTGGCTTTTGGTCCACATTAGCAATATTAGCGAGATAAAACTTGCCAATGTCATGGCAATCACCCGGTTCAAGGAGCGTTAACTCCATCAAATCATTGTCTAATTTACGGATCTTATTTGCAAAGTGACAACGAATATATCCGTGAAAGTTTTGGACTACTTGGTACTTTTTGAGCTTTGTTTGTAGTATTTCGAAGGGATATACGATTTCGATGTTTGAACGCTTCGAACCACTTTCGAGAGAACTTGAATGGAGGATCGTTACGCGGGATATCTGGGTGTAATTCGTGGTAAATGTTCTTAGCCGTGACTATAAACCATGTTCGTTTAATGGGGAGACCCTGAGCGCGCAGTTCCATAAATTTATGGTGGGGGATATCCTCAACCTCCGGGGGGGCAGGACTGCGACCTTTTTGGGCCGCATCGTTGTCCCACTCGCAACTTGAGAATCTTCTCTTCATTTTTCACCCAGTTACTGATTGCCACGCCCTGATCCGAGATTCCAAGCTTCTCTGATATTTTATAAGCGGACAATCTCTCTTTTGTTAACCTATTATACAATAAAATGGCCGAGAGCCTGTACTCTCTGCTATAAGTTTGCCTGCGTTTCCGTACTGGGAGCTGGTCCTTTTCGTCGTTTTCGAATGCTTTGCGTGACAATCGTAGCCTAGAGGGGTCACCGGGGGAGGCTTCCGTGGTTCTGGGGGTTCGTCCCAAAGCGTATGGCCGATCCAGAGAGGGAACGACTATTGTAGACTGCATCCTAGGGATATATTCGTGACGATCGACGTTTATGGCAGTATTTTGAAGAATAAAGGGTAGTGTGTTGACCTCATCGCGAGTTTTATAGTCACAAAAACCTCAGGAAACTTTGCGCAAGGGTTGTGATTGGTTCTTCCATGCACGGCCATGGTCCCATGATTTATTATATAACGTGATCCATGGAGAAGTGAGACAGTTTAGGAAGTAAGACAACAACAACAGCGAGTTCTATTGAGAATAACTACGCAAAATTTCATTTTTTAGTGGTGTCGTAGTTACTATTACTATTATTATAATTATTGTTGATTATAATAGTAGAATTATTGTTTTCGCCTTTCTTGGTTTTCTTGGTATGGTTCTTATGGTTGGCCTCTGTAATTTTTGCATTTAATTCAATTGTTTTTTCATTTTAGAGGTACTTTACCTCATGGTTATTCAGGATTCTGGCACCTGATAGTCATGGTTTCCTAATTTTATTCTGTGATATCTTCTTATTTGTAGTGCGTAACTGGTTGGTGGTTGTTGATAATATTGTATTTTCATTTATTATATGCTCTGTGAATTGTCTTAATTTGCGTATAGTTGTAATAGTTGGTGAATTGAATAAATATCCTGCTTTGTCTAATAACAAGTTTACTATTTTCTGTATTGATTGTGGTCGCGTTGGTGTAGCTAGTTCGTATGGTAGTAGTGGTGATGGTGGTGGTGGCGTGATAGGGCCGCTATTAGGGCGTAACTTTGATAATATTTTATTAGGATTGTATGGTATTAAATTAGTACTTGAAATTGTGTTACTATGCGCTTTTGCTAGTAGTTTGATGAATAATTGTTTGTTAATTTTAGTTATTTTATTGTGCATAGTGTTGTCTACTGTATTGTTGTATTGTTTGCTGTATACTGAATTGAAATTAATGTCTAATGGTTGTAATTGGTGGGTACTGTGAGGTGGTAAACAAAGTGCTACAATTGAATGGTGAATGTAATAATTAATGAATTTTGTGTTGATATGATTGTTGTGACTATCCAATAATAGTATACGCTATTGGTTGTTGTGTATTTTAGGGGCTGTTAGTGGTTTAAATAGTTGGTCTAATTATTGTATGCTTAAATCCTCGTCTATCTACCCATTAGGCGAAGTTACGAATAGTTAGCTGTTTGTTGAACAGTTTATGTTATTGGTGTACTTGTCACAACATGGCAGTGGCAACCACTGTGGCAACAGAACAAAAGTTCGCAAATGATCTTCACGTTGAGATCATGCCACTTACACTATATATGTGCTGTTACAACTGTAACAGTACTAGTTGAATTGGTGGTATTTACTTTTGAATATGATAAATGGTGGTAGTGTCGTGTCTCTGGCACCAATGTATTCAATGTTTGTAATTGATTTGTGATTACCGAATTGCTTGTTGAAGTGACTGGTACCATACTTTGGTATAATAACCTTGAAAGATTATACCAGTTTTATTATAAATCCTTTTTTGTTTATGTTGAAAAGAGTGTTCTTGTTAATGCTGTAACATCATTTAGTATCTATGAATAAATTGTAGAATTTTTGAATTGAATTGGGATTGTTTGTTTTGGCTTGTTCATTATCAAGTGCTTGTGAGTATGTAGTATGTAGTTTAGGATGTTTGTTTTTGAAGCGATCTATTTATTTTATGTTTAGTTTGTGATTTGTTATTTTCTCTGTTATATAACACACTATATCCAATTTGGTTAGAAATCCTTAATTATATAATTTTACTATTTAATATATTAGTATATACTTATTTTTTATTATTATTACTATTTGTTTGTAATACATTGCAAATTAGTCACTAGTCTTGCTATTAAAGTGGTATATTAATATAGTATGTATTATATTGTATATTATAATAATAGTATAGATTGTCTTGTAATCACCCTATCTATATACTGCTATGGCCAACTTAAAATGCTATTTGTAGGATATTTTAATGGCCTTGTTATTTTGCTTATTACTAAGGCAGGTACAGCATGTTATGGTAACTGAATTAATAATTGAATTAATAGTTGAATTAGTAGTTGAATCAGTATTTCGTAGTTGTAATTACAATCGGCAGTGATGATGATGGTGTTTTACACATTATTATTATTTATTGTTGTTGTTGTCTCACTTCCCGAACTGTCTCACTTCTCCATGGATCACGTTATCTCAAAGAACACGCCTTCCATGATCAGGGCGTGACTATTGAATAACTTACGGTATCAAACCACTCTAAGGTACTAAATATGGCTCGAAAATCTACGGTATTTGTATTAAATAAACCACAGTATCATATTACGGGACATCGTCACACTTGGTTTGCAATTGACCTCTGAAAATACAACATCGCAACACATTTTGTACGCCCCACGCCAGAAGTATTAATACCTACGGTAGTTATAGGTACCTTGCTGAGAGTGGTCGGTTTGACTTCAGCGCTCGGTAGTGAAAAATCCCGATATCTCCAGAGGGTTTTTGGTGGGGAGTATCCATCTGTAATATATAGCAGTCTCGGACAGGCTGTAAAGAAGTTACAACATGAGCAACTGAAAGCCGAAGTAGAATCTGCGAGGAGGAGCGCTGCGCATGGTGAGTGGAGAAGTCAAGCTTTGTTGTGGATTGAACAAGAAATTAAGAAAGAAGAACAAACTATAAAAGAATTACCGTAAGAAGGTCCTTTTCACGGGTTATATCCATGTCCTCTTCATCTAAAGTTCGCCTGCGTTTAGAATTGGGGCTCTCGGGATCGGATTTTAGAGGTCTAGGACATCAATAATTTTGCTAGGCAAGCATTTGTCGTAGCCATTAATCGTGATTGCCACGCCCAAAGCACGCAAGTACGTACGTACACGTACATACTATGCAAGGAAGCAACATTAATAAGCGGATATCGTGCCCCCTTGGAACGATTTGGGCACAGCAATCGAGCAGGAGAGGGTATCGACGAGGAAGAAAGGGAGCCGAATGCCTTAGGTTTTGTTAAATATTGTCTAATTTCTATAAACGGAATATTCGGAGGAGTATCGTTCTAACATTGGGCGTATTGCGAGGTGTTTTGAGTCGCAACTGGGACGGGCAGTGGGGCTGGCAAGGTGTTTGAGAGCCATTTACCCATCGTCCGATGACTCTGGCTTGGCTAACGACGATAGAGGGAAGGGAGCGGCTTTTATGAGTTTAATGAAGTCTTCGTGGGAGCCATGTTTTTCCATCAACAGGTCCTTAAGCCACTTGTTCTCATCCTCGAGAGTCGTAACCTTCCTATTAAGTTCCTGAACCTTGGTCTCAAGGTTCTTGGCATGTTGTTCGACAGCCTGCTCCCGCCGCTTCTTCTTGACTCGGAACCTGGCGGATGCAGCAGTATTTCTCTGTCGCTTGTCTTCCTTGGCAGTTAGTCTCGAAGCCTCCTCGTGAGGCCGAGACGAAGAGTTTGTGTCCAAGACAATCGATTTTCTCTTCAAGGAATTGGAGTTTATGAGGGAGTTTGCCGGCGATACCGGAGGTGTATAGTCGGAGGTCCCATTTTGTGCGAGAGCAGGCGTAGGATGAGGCAGTCGTGGGAGGATGGCGAGATTGCGACGGCGCCGGCGGGACTGTGAGGACTGCGAAAGCGCGGTAGTGAAAGGTATGTGTGAGGGCTGTTGAGGAGGTCGGAAGTCGCTCATCATGAATGAGGAGAGTTGGGAGATATCAACAGAATTCATGTAGCCTGGTGCTGAGGGAAACAAAAGAATGACAGGTCAGCCAAACAACGCACGTCAGCTAACAAGACCCAACAATAACCTACATGATCTAATCCTTCTGGTGGTAGGCCGGGGGAAAGCAGAGAAGAAGGGAAGCAGAAGGAGAAGAAGGAGGAGCAGAAGAGAGTCGGGGTTGTGACAGCACACAGGGCAGGGCAGGGACAATCAATGCAATGCAATGGTAAGTTGGGGGTAGGTGTTGATGTGTTGAAATAGGGTGTTGTGTGTTGGGAGGATGTTTGCTGGTTTGCGATGGTGTTTCTTCTAGATCAGGATGAAGATGGCAATTCATGGAAAATAAAAGTGTAGTTTATGCTGATCATCAACCATCACCATCATCGCAAAGAAGATAGGGCGATAGATGGAGCAGGATAGGCATATTGGATCGATATCGCGATTCATTTGGTTGACTTACTGTCGAGACTGGCATCCTCGCCAAAGACATCCAGCGAGGGAGTCGAATCCGTCTTCTCCGTCACTCTCTTCGTCTGTGGGCCGCCGATTGTCGAGTGTATTGACTGACCCTTATCCCAGTCGAAGAAATCTGCGTTCGCAAACAGATCAAGGTTGCTCTGACTGAACGTATCCTCGATTGGTTCAACTGCCCTGTACATTAGATTGATGAGGTTGAGGCTTGCTTGATACTGTGACATGGTGGTTCGTCGGAAGGATATTACTCTAGGGTCGATCGGGATGATGTATATCGAGATGTTGCCCTCGAAAGGTCGGCAGCGACGCTGGAGAGCTAAGATAACTGGACGAAACCTATGTTGGCGGAGCTGGATTCTGACGGACTTGGAAGGAAAGGTAGATACAATTTCTGTCAAAATAATAATAATTTCGACGGTCCCTATCTCTGCTGGTCTTCCAACCTAGCGTTCAAAAGTCTGACGGTTCTTTCAATAACAGTGGGAGTACAGAGGCAGAGGGAGGAATAGGAAACCAGACAAGCAGCAGTTAGCAGAACCACCTCGCAGCTCGCTTTCTCGGTAGCTCCAACCAACGACAGACAACAGGAGGGATATACATTTTGTTCAAGAGCATATCAAAAAGAAGTAGTCAAGACCGCGTACTCATTGCTCAAGATTTTATTGAAAAAGTTGAGACTTCATCTCAAAATAGCATTAACAAGATGGCCTGTGTGCAACTATCCAGGATTGCGAAGAAAAAATCTTAACACCGAGATTACCAGTCCGTAAACTAAGCTTTTTTTGAACCCTTCTAGCCGAAAGGGACGAGCTCACTTATGCAGCAAATCAATAGCACTTGGAAAGCAGTTTTGGCGTGACATCGACACAGACATCTGGGTGGCTGCCACTTGTGTTGCCCACATTTATTTGTGATGACTTTCTGGAAAGGGACACGAAGCATATCACTAATACATCGAAAGAAAAACTTGGCGCCTTTCAGGCTAAGTGCTCAAAGCGCGAGAGTACGGCAGAACCCGGCGAGCGGTTACATAATTCGCCCTTGACTTTGGAGGCTTTTTATCTCACATTGTCCTTCAACCTTGGCGCTGTTGTGGGGAAGGCACGAAGGGTCCTCTTGCAGCAGAGCTACGAGCCTGAAATCCAACCACTACCATGAGGTTAGAACCTCATCTCTTTACGGTTTTTGATCAAGTGCCAATGCCCCTCTGAGATCAATTTCTTAATAAATGGTAAGAAAATATTGGAAAGGCGAGCCGTTTGTCCTCAAACTCCCTTTTATTTGTCCATGTTTCTTCATATTCTATCAGTTATAATTCCATAATAAGATGTTTCTAAATCGCCAGTGTTAAATTGATATTAACATTCTCAAGGCAATAATCCAATCTTACGTAATTACAATAATTATTCTAAGTCTAAAATCAGTAAATACCAAGCTTGTGATGCCAATAATTGAAGAATCATGTTCTCAAAAAAATTTAACAAAACTCGGTTCATCCTGGTTGGAATCTGTGTTGGAGGAGCCTATATTCTTGCTGTTACCCATTTCCGGAGAATGGTATCGTTGCCCGTTTTACCAATAAAACTTTAGACCAGTGGTGACCTCACTGTAACCTCCCATGCTCCTTGGTGAAGCAACTATAGGATATTCCCTCCCATGGTAAAGACTGGGTTGCTACAAGCATTAATTGGACCTCTTTAGGACTGAAAATAGAGTATTACAGCAGTTGTATTTTTAATCAAATATTCAATTCAGCAAACGAAGTTCCTCGCTTATAAAGATTTCAAATTAGTGCGATACACTAGTTATAGAGCTCCAGAAGAACACATTATCCACCGTTGTGTTACTTTCGATATATGGCCATTTAGGATGTATATGCTTATAACCTGGGCACTCACGGAACTATGTTAGTATGGCTGTGGAGTGACATGGCTATTCTCATCGGGCTGGTTTGGCTCGTTTGAGTTGGCGGTAACAAAGCCGGTAAAGATAATACGGGCATTGTGCCAAATGATTTATTCCCTCTTTTTTTTAAAGCACAAAGTGGTCATAAATATTACTTGAGGAAGTAATCGCAATAAACTTTCTGTAACAAAGCTCAAACAACATGATGAATTACAACAAGAAATTATAGACGCTGGCGGAGCTATACATATGATAGTAGGAAACATCCACACAATCCTATGGGTTGAAGAAACATAACAGGAACAACACAACTTAGAATAAGAATAATATCCAGTTTACAAGTTAACTCCATTTGTTTAGTTCATAAGTTATTTCTTTTGTTTAGTTTACAAGTTAACTTCATTTGTTTAGTTTATAAGTTATTTTTTTTGTCTAGTTTATAAGTTAACTTCTTTTTTCTATATAAATAATATGTTTATTTAATACTTGTAAAAACCTGTTATTATGTATTTAGAAATCAAGTAATAATTTAAGTATCAAATTCAGATATATACATATGCAAACTAGAATCCTGTTCTTTGTGATATTTAGTGTATTACCTTGATATAGTGTTCGAAAAAATAAGCAATATGCCCCGCCAAGAAGTACCTTTCACCAAAATTTGTGTTGGGGGTACTTCTTGGCGGGGCATATTGCTTATTTTTTCGAACACTACCTTGATATTTTATACTTATTGTATATGAATTTTATATTTCGTTGCTGTACAGATTGCTTATCTATGAAATGGGTTATGTATTGAAATAGAAGAATTCTTTATTATTTGGGATGAACTTCTTGATAATATTGATGATTTTGCTGTTTTGTGTCAGAAGTTAGATAATAACTGGAGGATTTTAAATGTAAAAAAAAAAGTTTGAAATAAAGTTAATATCAGTTTATTTTAATAAAACTAGTTAAGCCAAAAAATAATAAAGATTTCTAGCAAATTCAACCCTAATGGGCCATTATAGATATAAGAAAACCAGTATTATGGTTTAGGACTAATGGATTAATCCATTGGACGTATTTAAGGATAACTAATTAAAAAAGAAAAAGACAGGTGTTGAGCCTTCATCAGTAAAAAAATGTGTTGCCATCCCTGCCATCTGATGGCTCAGATGGTTGGGATGCCTTTTATACCCTGGTGCCATCTTGTTAGTGATTAGAGGCTACGGGAGGCCATACATTTTCTGTCATCCAACATGATTTTCCTGTTATTTCACATGATTTTCCTATGATTTTTTGGCTGCTCTCTAGTGTTTGATTTCATTCAAAATAAATTTATTTATTAAAACTATATATATATTTGAGAATATATGTTGGAATAAAACAAAAAAAAACAAAATAAAGTTTTTCACCAAATGTCTAAAATTTCCTTTTATTTTTTCAATAATAAATTTAGTTTTTGCTTTTTACTATTACTTACTAGCATAAAATTTTAAGGAATTCCGATTCTAGACACTTCATTCAGCATAATATCAATATAAGTTTATATCAGACTCTAATAATACAACACTAGTTTTTCCCAGACCCAACTGATTATATTAACATACAAGTTATTAAAGATTGTTATGTTTCTAATTAACTACTATATTATTTAAATTAGCAAACACTAAAAGTCTTATATTAACTACTGATAGTTTGAAAGTTGATTTCCTGATTGTAGATATTATCTTTCTATGATTTTAATGTGATTTAAATATACATGATGGTTTATATTAAAATTTTGGGATTTAGTTTTTTTATTAGATTTGGCTTTTTTATTTTTTTTCCTCTTCACAAATTCCAGTATTAATGCATTAAAACTTTCAAAATTGCTAGATATATAAAAAGAGTTTGTAAATATTTGTTAATAGACTATATATATCTATTAACAGGAAGATTAACTGTAGTTCCTTCCTTCATAAGATATCCTAACAATTTATAATTTAATAATATTTTAATTTTATTTAATCAAATGCTGACATTAAGATAGCTCAGATTATATATATTCAGCATAGTATTTTTAATAATACTTATTAAATATAAACGAAAGTTTTTGATATAACGACATATCTAACTAGTGTTAACTTATAATTATAATATCTAGATTACAAAAAAAAAAAATTTACAAACAATTTTAATAAAGATTAAACTTAGTCTGTTATTTGTCACTAGACTCTAAACATACACCTTTATTTAGAGGCCATCCAGTTAGATTTTACTGCAGAATCACCAAAAAAAGAAGCTAGATTTTTGTTTTTCAAAAATTATATTTTTATATTCAGATAATAAGTCTCTATTGGATTTTTTTTTGATTGAAGGAATTTTTGTAGGGTTAACTGAGGATGCTGGGGAGTTAATAGACTTTAATTAAAACTTCATCAACCTTCTTTTTATAACGTTTTTATAGTTAAAATTGGCGGCTAATTCAGTACACTAATATTTTTTTAAAATAGTAGCTAATGTTAGTGGTCTAATAGAAGCTGCCTTCTGGATCATAAATTCTAAATATTGTAACTTAAGATTAAATATATCATTTTTATATTATTTGTTTTTTGATTTCATTATATCAAACAAAGCGCGTCTATAAAAAGATTAAGATAGTCTAAAAAAGTATAATATAAAAAAAAAATGAAAAATAACAGAAAGTTAAAAAAAATTCATATTAATAGAAGTTGAAAAGGGGTTCATATTAATTTAATATTATAAAAAAACTACATCAGATTTTGAGAAACAGATGTCTACAATTAATTACTTTGAAGTTTTGATGGGGTGTGCTAAGATTGGTATCGGCCTCCCGTCGTCATACAACGACCTCCCTACATCCCTGTCAGCCTCCCGTGTTCCACACAATGACCTCTGGGAGGTTCAGATTTTTTGCTGATGTTAGATTTGTACATATATTATGGGGATAAAGGATGGAAGGAAAAGGGCTATTACACCAACCAATGTTTCAAAAAAAGTTTATCTAGCTGTATTGTTGTGTAATGATTATTTACAAGAATAATTACTAATAATAAATACCTACAAAATATTAACCTTTGATTTACACACAGTCAAAATTTGTAAAGAATCATGTAACGTTGCGTGATGGAGTGCAAGCAACTAGGCCAAAAAGCCGTCCAAACAACTGCGTGCCAGTTGTTCGACTCCATTTCATATATATTCGGGAGAACTCGGATAAGCCCGAGGCTTACCGATTCGATCCGAAACAAGGTTAATGGTGCGACACACAATAGCACAAGCTCAGCTATTGCGCGCATCATTACAAATCACATATACAAAAGCCTAGCAAAAAATAAAAAAATTATGGGAAAATATGAATATAAGGTATATTTTGAAAAAGAGTCTGAGGTGGGAAAAAAAGAAGCTTAACTGTAAATTATAATACATGGAAAGGTGGGAATAATCTATTATTTTACAAATTCCAAAAATTTTGGAGCATATTACGAATTCCTTTTTGTAATGATGCGCGCAATAGTGAGCAATAGAGCGCAGTAGCTGAGCAATAGCTATTGTGCCGCACCATTAACCTTGTTTCGGATCGAATCGGTAAGCCTCGGGCTTACCCGAGTTCTTCCGAATATATATGAAATGGAGTCAAACAACTGGCACGCAGTTGTTTGGACGGCTTTTTGGCCTAGTTGCTTGCACTCCATCACGCAACGTTACACTTTTATATTATAAAACATGTTCTTCTATTTAAACCCTAAAAAAATAAAAATTTCTTTTAAATTTTACATAAAATTTTTTGTTATATTATACCCCAATTTTTAGAAATTTATTTATACATCTGCCTATTTAAATAATAACAATACAAAAATATATATAAATCGTTAATTTATAATTAAAAATAATTTTCCACTTTACAAGAAATGAGTCCCTGAAATTATAGAATATTTCAATAATAACAAAAAATCAGTTAAAAAAATAACCCAATTTATAATAAAAATTGGAGATTATAAAAAAACAATAAAAGTTGATATAATAAATATTCTTAAAAATCTTAATTTTAAAAAACTATGGTATAAGAAATATAAAATTATAATTGATTGGGATAATGCAAAAGTTAAACTTAACTATATTCCAAAAATTATGATAGTTAACACAGAAGTTTTTAAAAGAATTATAAAACAAAGATTAATTATAATTTTATGAAACATAAGTAAAAACTAGAAATAAATAAATTTAGTTAAAAAAATTATTAAAAATTCTATTCGGATATTGTTAGAATTTGAAGATTTTAAAAAAACTTTTTTAAAATAGAAAGGGGTAGAGTGCGACATGGGGCGGGTTGGGTTGGTTTTTAGATAGTCGAAACCACCCACGGTTTGGTTTTTAGATGGTAGAAACCACCCACGGGTTGGTTTTTTTTAAAAAAAAACCCCCAACACGGTTTTAAAAACCATAAATTTTAATAAAATGTCACAGACCTACGGTCTGGATAGTACAATTATTTATACTCTGTTCTACACTATATTATTCTCTGTTCTACTTGTTTTACTCCTACATAGTATTTGTTTTTTATGTACTTGTGTTTACTTGTTCGGTTTGCAGACTCCTGTTATATGACCCATATACCACATAATAAGTACACATACATATATATATATATAAGTAATTAAGCATACATATATGTACATATATATAAGCAATTAAGCATATATATATATACATATGTACAAATAATCAAACATGTATATATATATATGTGTACAAGTGATTATTAATAATTATATAAAATACTATAATGTATATAAAATTATTATTAAAATTGATGAATAGTTCTTGTTTTTTATTAGTTAACTCAATTATAATATAAACTTATAATTTATTATAACCTTTATTGTTATTATATATTTTATATATTATTCTTTGATATTTTGTAGTATATATATTTTTAGATCTGAGAACCCAGGTATTTTAAAATAAGAAATCAGTGTTTGATTAAATAGATTTGATTAAAGTGTAATACTTTGATTGATCTTACTTAGACCTAAAGGAGAAGTCTATGTATGTTAATAATAGAATTCAATTTTGAAAATTTTATTATATCAGAATACGAGATAATAGATGATGAAGGAGATTATGTATCTTTTTACAATATATTTTAATATTAATATAAACCAATTGCCTATTAAATCAACCAAATTAATGAATATTCTAGAAGATAATTAAGAGAAGTATTATCTTTATTTAAATTAAAATTAACAATAAACTTACCTAACAAAAAAAACAACATTTTTTAGGGAAAAAATGATAAATTATATATTAATATTAATATTTAGGTTAATGAAAAGCTAGCTACATTAATAAAAGAATTTAAAGATGAATTTACAAATATTATATTTATAAATAATTCCAAATATTTAAGAAACTTAGAAATTGTAATACAAATACTAAAACAAATTATAATAATTATTTATATTTATATTAGAATTTATATAACAACTGAAGAATATATTCCCATAAACAAAAATAAAGATTTTAAACCATTAAGATTAAGTTAACCAAAATTATTATATAAAAATAAGATACACTCTAAATTTACTTTTAAAAACAAAGGCAAAAAACATCAACCTTTTTTAAAAAATTTTAATAAAAATTTTAGTGATAATGATTTAACTTTTAATAATAATAATGAATTTACTTTTTATAAAAATAATTAACAAAATATTTTTTATAATAATATTAAACTACCAGAACCTATTAAATTTAAAGGATCTTCTATAAAACTTGATTAATTTCTTAGATAGTTTAATAATATTTTTTACTTTTAACTAAAAGACTTTCTTAATAATAAATACAAAATTTATTATATATTTTTCTTCCTTAAAAAAACCATTTTTAATATCTATAATATTTATTATAAAAAATATAATAAAAGTATTTTTTATTAATAATATTATAAAATCCTTAACATCATTTTAATCTTTATTAACTATACCGCTTTCACCAAATTCTTCAAATAAATTTGTAGATATAAAAATAAGTAAGAAGAAGTTTTCTATAAATTCCATAAATTTTAATAAAAAGGATTAATAAAAAGTTATTTCTAAAAATTTAATTAATATATCCTTTTTATAAATTATAATAATAAATAATTACTTTACTATACAAAAGAAGATTTTAAACCATAATAAAAATAAAAAATCATAAAATAGAAAATTATTAATAAGAAACTTACTTATAAGGAAATATAATTCTTTATTATTAAATTTGATAATATATTATATAAAAATAATAAAGCTAATATAATATGATTTAGAATATTAAAATTATTTAATCCTAAAAATTAATAATTTTATTAAAATAATTATTTTTATTATAAACCAAAAACCCAAAATAACTATCAACCAAATTAAAGTTAGCCTTGATTTAATAACAAATTTCAAAATTTATAATAATAAAATAATTAAAAATAAATTCCCAAAACTACTTATAAATCAATTTTTATAGAATTAGGAATTATTTAAAATTAATATAAATTATAATATAATAAATCCTTTAAATTTAATAAATTTGTTTGTTTTAAATATAATAAAGAAGGATATATAGCCAAAAACTATAAATAAAAATAATTTTAAATAGAATAGCAATTTAAACAAATTTATATTATAAATTATAAAAAATTATATAAATAATATAGAATTTATACTGAATCTAAATACAAAAATGAATACTAAGAATTTAAATTAGAATAAGAATTTGATAAAACTCTTAATGTTGCTACTAATCAAACTATTTTTAAAAAAAATTTTCTCGAAACCATTTTTTAACAAATTTACAAAGTTATAAGTAATATTTAAATTAGTTAATAAATTTAAAATAAAATTATAAAAGAAATACTATAAATTATTATTTAATTTGAAAAATCAATGAAAGAAAACTGGTAAACAGAAGCCATATTTTTTGATTAGGACACTTCTAAAACATTAGATATAAAATAAAAATATATTATATTATTTAGATGATTTAATTTATTTATTATTAAAAAATATTATTAGATCTAAAATAATCTTTTTTTAAAATAATATTTATGATATATTCAAAACTTAATTAATAACCTAAAGCAAGAATATTAATACTAAAAAAAAATATAAAATTAATTTATTTTTAAAGATTTTAGACTTTATTAATCTAAGGTATATTTTAGAAAATAATTTTGAGTTATTTATAACAAAGAAAGTTAATAAGATATTTTAGATAATGAGTTATATGAAGAGATCTCCACCAAAAAAAACGAATTAATTAAATAGTGTCTAAAAGAACAATATAATCAATATTCAAAACCCAAAAATAATGATAGATTTTATAAATACAAAAATTTAAAAATATAAACTTTTGAAATATGTTCTATAAAATATAAATATTGAAAATATTATTTATGTGGAATTTATGAACTTTACAAATTAGAAAATGTTTATATTTAATGTATAGATAAAATCTTTATGAAAGAATTTCATTTTGTAGAATGATTTTGATGAAGTTTTTATAAATTTTATTAATATATTACCTATTTTGCTATAATTATTAAGTATGGTATAGAATTTACCAAAAATTTTAAAAACTACTGGAATATTATAAAAAAAAAAAA
Source organism: Dactylellina drechsleri (assembly GCA_036971345.1). Taxonomy (NCBI): domain Eukaryota; kingdom Fungi; phylum Ascomycota; class Orbiliomycetes; order Orbiliales; family Orbiliaceae; genus Dactylellina; species Dactylellina drechsleri. The sequence goes on from JAJTUB010000051.1 coordinate 118,457, forward strand.
AATCTTTATTGAAAAACCAAAACTAATGGTTATCTAATTTAAATAATATAATAATATTAGTAAATACATAATATATAAATAAAAACTTAAATATATAGCATATATTAAATATTTTACTATATATAAATACTATATATAAAAATGGATAACCTATATTAAAAATTAATTATAAAACCAGATAATTATTAAAGAATATAAAAAAGAAAAATTTTATTAGATTTTAAATATTTTATTAAAAATATACTCATTTCCTAAAACCTCAATAATATTTTTAGAACAATAAAAAAAATTATATTATTTTATTATTTAATCTTTACTTAATTTATCTAGATATTAATATATTACTTATAAAAAACTAATAAATAAAAAAATTATACACAATATTACAAATCTAATTAATAAACCTTTAAACTAAAAAAGCTTTAGATTTTAATATATTTTAAATAATCTAGCTCAAACTTTATTAAAAAAAGACTTGATAAAATACTAATAAAATCATTAAATAATATTTTAATATCTTTTATATAATTAACAGAAATTTTACTAAAGTTTTTATAAATAACAAAACAAAAATAAACTTATATATTAAAAAATTATATTAAAAAATATATATTATTTATATATTTTAAGACTACCTATTATAATATCATAATATTTGAAGGAAGTTTTTTTAAAATAATTAAATATAAAATTATTATTACCCTTATCATCAATAATTACTTTAAAAAAAGAATAATTAATATTTTTAATTTTTGTCACAGACCTATGGTCTTGACAGCACAACTACCTGTACCTTGTTCTACGCTATGTCGTTCCCAGTTCTGCTTGTTATACCTTTTATATAATATCCATTTCCTATGTATTTATACTTATTTATTTTATTTTTTGATTTTTATTATATAATCCTTATGTATTATATTACTTGTATGTATTTATGTATATGTATATAAGTGATTTAGTATGCTTGCATGTAGATGTGAGTAGATGACTAATTTGCACGTATATATGTATATGTGAGTATACAATTATTTATATTTGTATGAAGTATTTTTATGTATATAAGATTATTGTTAGGATTGATGAATAGTTCTTACTCTTTATTGGTTAACTTAAATATAATATAGATTTATAGTTTATTATTATTTTATTGTTGTTATACTTTCTATCCAATAGTTTTATTGTTTTTAGTGATATGCATACTTTCTTGAATTAAGACCTGAATAATAAAATTGAGAAATAAAAGCTAGAGTAAGTTTGCTGTGACTTTCCAAAGTTATAAATATAACATTTTAATTGATTTAACTTAGTTTAAACAGAAGATTTATATATATATTAAATTATCTTATACTTGAAGACATTTAAAAACATTTTTTTAAAAATATAGAATTAGAAAATGCCTTAGATTTAAAATTTATCGAAGATGAAAACAAAAAATATGATTATTTCTGTGAAACACAAAAATAGTAATTAAATAGAAGAGTATATTTTGTTATATAAATATTAAAATATTAAAGACTTAATAAAAAATAAAAATTAATAATTATATTTTTTGAACTAATATTTGAAATTATTATAAAAGAAGTATATATTAACAACTAAGATTATATCTATGTTTTTAATATAGGAATATAGATTATAAAAAAAATACTTAAAAAAAGCTTAAAAGGAATTTAAAAAAAAAAAATATTAATATATAAAATACCAGCATATACAAAAAAATATATTAGAAATTTAAATATAATAATAAAAATTTTAAAATAAATAAAATAATAATTTAAAATAATAATCATGGAATAGTTGTTAATATTACTAATGAACCCCTCTAATTAAAATATTAAAAACTTTATAAAAATCTTAGAAAATAAAATTATCGAAATAACTAATTCCACTAAAAACTCTAACAAGGTACCCAAATTAGGAAACCCAATTAAATTCAAAAGATAACCTAAAAAATTTAATCAATTTTTTAACTAATTCTTAATTTATTACTTCTTTAATACAAATCAATTTTTTACGGATAAATATAAGATTTGTTTTACAAAAATATATTTGAAAAAATTATTTTTTTATATTTTTGTAGTTTACTTAAAAAAACAAAATAACTATAATAAAAAAAAACATAAAAGTAAAGAATTTAAATAAGTATACCCAAACATTTATAAAATACTTACTAATACCAATTACTTTATCATTTTTTTTTAACAAAAATATAAATATAAAAATAAAGAAAAAAAAAATATAATACAAAATCATTATTTTATACTAAACCCATTCAATATAAAATTATTTTCAAAAGTTTGATTATTACATCCTATTTATAGGATATGATAATGTATAATTTTTTGATTTTATTAAAAAAGAACTTAAGCCAATAATCTATACTAAAATTATTAAAGAAAAATTTAGAATTTTAGACATAACTTACATAAAAATACAGAATTTTGTTATATAAATAAATGATTTTATTTTTTGATAAAATTAATAAAAACTAAATTAATTTTAAAAAAATTATCAAGGAAACTGTTCTGATAATATATTAAGATAAAAAAAAACTAGATAATACTATTTTTACAATAATTATCAGAATTATTGTCTTAGAAATAATGTTTATTAAAAATATAAATCTATTTTAATAAATCTTAACACCACCAATTATTAATAATATAAAGATTTATTAAAATTTAATGTAATTATTTATTATAATTATGATAGATTAGGACATTTTGCTAGAAATTATTAATAATTAAAAAAAAATTAGTTTAAATATGTTCGATTTATTTAATCAAAAATCTTAGAAAAACAATAAAAATAATATAAAAAATTAATATAATAAATTTATATTATTTAAAATATTTTAGTATTAAAACTACTAATTCTATTATATAAAATAATTATTTCCTTTTAAAAAAATAAATTTATAGTATATTTAATATTTGAAAAAAAACTTTAAATATTATAAAAAATTATATAATAAAAAAATAATAAAAATATTAATAATATTATATTTAATACTTTAATATATTTGAAAAAAAACTTTAAATATTATAAAAAATTATATAATAAAAAAATAATAAAAATATTAATAATATTATATTTAATACTTTAATATATATTTTAAATAAAAATTTAAAATTAGTTATTTATAAACCTACACCTTTATCTTATAACCTTATGGTATACAAATATTATTAAATATGGAATTACTTTGTACCAAAAAAACATTTTAAATATTGATGAAACTTAAATAAAAAATTATAACAATTTTATATTGTACTTGTTTTAAAATAACTAGTTAAAAAAATATATTTTAGAATTATCCCCAAAACCACTTTCCTTAAACTACGAGTTTACTTACAAAAACCTTATCAAGAATTAAAAATAACATACAACAAAATTAACACTAAACTTGGAAATAAGTACCCATACAAAAAAAAAAAACTACCAAAACTAGTTAATTACCCCAAATAATTCAGAAAAAATTAGATATGAAGATTTATTTAACTTATTATAATTAATTTTTATTAATAATTGTACCCAAAATTATAGAATTTATTGATACTAATTTTGTAAAATTAATAATATCTACAAATTATGAAACTTATATAATATATATTTAGATAAAATTTTTATAAAAAGATATTATTTTATAAAAAAATTACAAAAAAATCACTATAAACCTCATTAATAAGCTATTTATTTTATTATAATAGATCTATATGAAGCAAAACTAATATAAAATTTTGCAATCTTTTATTTTAAAAAAAAAGTATTTTGTTTTGGAATTTTACAAAATATGGTTTTTATTAAATCATGTTCTTTAATATTTAAGATATACTACATAATTTATTTGTAAAAAAAAAGCTATTATATTGCTTATGAAGGACAACTTTTTGTTTGTACTAACTATATATAAGAATGGATTAATATTACCAGAAAATTATATTGGGCCAAAGTCATATTAAAAAAAGAAACCTGCCCTTAATGTCTACAATAATTTATAATAAAAAGACTTTAATGAATCTATACTTGCGAATGTTATACAACGACTTTATTACTTATTAAAATTTTAAATTAGTTTGGTTTTAGAATTTGGAGTAATTTAAAAGGTTTAGTTTTAGTTTTATTAAAAAAAAATCTAATAAACAATTAAACTTAATTAATGACAAACATTTCAACATCAATATTATTATTAATGGAATTTTTGTTAATGTATTTATAGATAGTGGTGTAGAAACTTCTTACATCTTAATTAATTATATTATTTAAAGATATTTTCTGATATGATTTAAAAATACTTACTATAATATTATTGTTTTTAGAGAAAATATTTTAGGAATTGTTTATTATAAAATTATTATAACTATTTTTATTAACAGATATTATGAAGAATGAATAATTGATGTTTTTGATTTTTAGAAAAATAATCTAATTTTAGGTTTTAATTAGTTATAGGAATATAACCCTATTATTAGTTAGAAAAACAAGACTCTCAACTTCACTTGTTATAACTGTCAACAATCTTATCTAAATAATAATTATAAAATAAAAAGAAAAGAAGTATATTTATGACTTATAGAACATTTCTTTGATAAAAAAATCTACTATTAATCCTAAAATAAATTTAATATTTTTAAATGTATATAACTTAAGGTTAAAGATGTCTGTAAGATTGTCAAAGAAATTGTTAAAGACACTATTAAGATTCCCAAATAAATTTTTAAATGGATTAAAACTTTTGAAAAACTATCTAACAAAGAAGTTTTACCAAAATTCAATAAATTTATTCATAAAATACTAATTTAAGAAAGTATTATTCCCAAATTTATACCTATTTATATTTGTATATAAAAAAAGCTTAAAATATTCCAAAAATATTTTAAAAAAAACTTATGCAAAGGATATATTTGACTATTTTAATTTTTAACCAGATATTTTATATTATTTATATTTAAGAAAAATGGAAAATTATGAATATATATAAATTATTAAAGTCTTAACGCTATTATTATTAAAAATTGGATAGGATTATCTTAAATAGATAAATTACTAAATTAATTACAAAAAATTAAAAAATTTACTAAAATAAATATAATAATCAGATATCACAATTTTAGAATTATATTTAAAAATATTTGAAAAATAGTTTTCAGATATTGATATGAATTATTTGAATATATAATTATGCCTATGGGATTGATTAATATATTAGCATTGTTTTAAACCTTTATGAATTATGTTCTCAAAGATTATATTAATAAAATATGTGTTATCTACCTTAACAACATACTAATATATAATCATAATTTGGAAGAATATAAGAAATATATTATCTTTATTCTTAAAATACTTGACAAATATAATCTCAAGGTTTAACTCAAAAAAATGAAATTTAAAGTTACTAAATATAAATTTTTAAAAACTATTATAACAATTAACAAAATCAAAATGGATTTCAAGAAGATATAAGTTATCCAAAAATAATTATAACTAGAAATAATTAAAAATATCCAATCCTTTTTAAAACTATACAACTATTATTGATGTTTTATTAAATAATACAATTATATGTTAGCCGCTTTAACTAAATTTATTAAAATAAAAGCCAAATTTGATATGACTTTTAACTGAATTAATACTTTCAATATGTTAAAATAATTATTTTTTTTAATACCTATACTTCAACTCTATAATCTAAAATTACCTATCAAAATCGAAACTAACACCTCAAATATTATATTAAACACATGTTTATACCAATTACATCCTAATGATGAATAGCATCCCATCATTTATTTATCTTACAAATTTGACGCTACAAAATTTAAATATTTAATTCATAACAAAAAACTTATAATAATTGTATAAGCCTATAAAATATAGAAAATATATCTATAAATTAAAAAACTTTTCACTGTATATTTTAATCATAAAAATCTTACTTTTTTTTTTACTATTAAAGAATTCAGCAGATAATAAGTCCATTAGTAGGAAACACTTAACAAATATAATATAAGGATTGTATATTGCAAAAATAAAAAAAACTTAGGAGTAAATATGATCAACAAAAAACCTAATCTAATATCAAAAATATAATTAAATAAAAAAACAATCCTAAAAAAAAAATTATTTAAAAATATTATTATCAACAAAATCCTTAATACTATTTTTTATATACTAAATAATTAATTTATTTAAGAATTAAAAAATAGTTATTGATAATATTCAATAGCCACCCAAATTCTTTCAAACAATCTAAATACTCTAGAATATTTTATTATTGAATATGGAATTATTTTTTTTAAAGATTTTTATTATATTTTTATTAAAAATTTCTAATAAAAACTTATCAAACAACATTATAATATATTAACCTATAAATATTTAGAAGTTAAACAAATTTAGGAATTTTTAATTAAGGAATACTTTTAGTTATAAATGTGATAATATATTGAATAATATATTAAGATTTATAATATGTGTTATAGAAATAAATTTAGTTGATATTTATTTTATGGTAAATTTTAATCTTATAATATATTGTCAGTACTATTTTAAGTCATTTCTTATGACTTTATTTAAGGAATGCCAAAATCTCAAAACCCTTTTATTAATATTATATATGATGAAATATTAGTTATTATATGTAAGTTTAGTAAAGTAGTAATTTTAGAATTATAAAATGTTAAATGGTCTACAAAAAAACTTGAATAAGTTTATAATAAACAAATATTTAATTAATATAGATTATAAATTAAACATATTTGTGATAGAGACATCTTATTCTTTAGTAAATTCTAAAATTTAATTAAAAATTAGACTGGAATTAAAATTAATATTGTTAGTAAAGGATATGCTTAGATAGATGGAGCAACCGAACAAATTATTTAGATAATAGAAATATAATTACACAATTTCTTAAATATTGTATAAAATAATTGGGTTAAACTATTTCTTAATTTTGAATTTATATATAATATGTTTAAGTATTTGATTATGAAATATATTCTATACAAAGTATTTAGAGGATGAAATTTAATGGTAATATTACTGTTTTTAATACTAAAAGAAATAGTTTCTTAGGTAGACAAACATGTTAAAAAAATGAAAAACCTTTATGAAAATTTTTAAAAAAATCTTTAGTTTATGACAGAACAAATGTTACATTATTATAATTAAAAAAAAACGAAAGTACTATCTTTAAAAAAAGGAGATAAAGTATACTTGTTTGTAAAATATATTAAATGAAAAGGATGACAAAGTAAAAAATTTGATTATTAAAAGTATGGATTTTTTACAATTATAAGGAAATTTAGTGATAATATTTTTGAATTAGAAATCTTAGAATTTATATGTATTTATTGATCATTTCATATTTTATTTTTAGAATTAGTTTCAGAAGGTTTAAAAGAAGATTTTGATAATAAAAAACTAAAACTCAAAGATTATATGGAATATGAATTTGAGAAGATTTTAAATGGATTTAATTAAGAAAATAAATACTTTATTAGATGGTTATTTTTTTACAGATTATAAGATGATTTTTGGATTTTAGAAAATAATATACCCCTAGAAATTATTTAAAACTATTTTAATTAGAAAATTATGTTATAATTTACAAAATATAAATGTGGAAAACCAAGAAATAAAAATAAGATTACTAACTAAACAAAAATAAAATTATTAAATAACTCCTAACAAATCCTTTCTATCTCCTTCTTAGTAATCGCCATGTTCGCATCATTTTGCAACTCAATCCCTTTATTTGTTACATCTTCCTTATCCAATAGATTTTCTTCATAAATAACAGTCTTAAAATATTTCAATTCTAACTATCTTAATTTCTTTCATTTTCGTACCAACTGAGTAAATAATTTGGTCTATTCTTCTTCTAATCTTTTTATTTTCTTTTTCTTTTTATTTAATTGACAGCCTAGCTGATCTATTACAAAAATATTAACTATATTTATTTAAAAATTTAAATAAATATTTATAAAAATTAGTAACATAATTTTTTTACTCATTCCAAATATAAATAAAGTAATTTTGATAATTTAATATAATTACATAAAAATAATTATTTCTAGCGTAGTACTTACAAAAAAAAAAAGCAAAAATTCTAGATTTTTTAATACAATCAACTAAAGCACTACAATACTAATAGATAAAATTCTATTTTTAACAACATTCTACCAGTATTTGTATTTAATTTTAGAAATATATTAATTATTTTTTTGTAAAAATATTTTAAAGTTTAAGTTTTAAACTACCACCTTAATTTAACCATTATTTTTTTATATATTATTTGCTTATGTTATCCTTATTTTATATAATTTATATAAACAAAAGTTTTATATAGAATACCAACTTATATTAAAAATATACTTATATCAGACATTAACTTTATAAAGTAGTTTTGATTATATAAAATTTAATTTTTATATAAACCTTTATTTTTTATAAAAATAAAGTCCTTATAAAAGTTATTTCTGTATAAAAACTTATTTCTTAAAAAAAGGAGATAGTGTTACAAACCTATAGTCTTGATAGTACAACTATTTGTACTTTGTTTTATACTATGTTATTCCCAGTTTTACTTATTATACCTTTTATATAATATTTGTTTTTCATGTACTTATACTTACCTATTCTGTTTTCCAATTTTTGTCACATAATTTTTATGTATTATATTATTTGTATGTATCTATATATATATATACAAATAATCTAGTATGCTTATATATAGATATAAGTAAACAACCAATTTGTGTGCATATATACATATACAAGCATATAATTATTTACATTTATATAAAATATTTTTATATATATAAGATTATTATTAGGATTAATAAATAATTCTTACTCTTTATTAGTTAATTTAAATATAATATAGATTTATAGTTTACTATTATTTTATTATTATTATATTTTTTATTTAATAGTTCTATTGTTCCTAATAATATGCATACTTCCCTGAATCAAGACCTGAACAATAGGATTGAGAAACAGAAGCCAGAGTGAGCTTGCTGTGACCTCCCAGGGCCACAGGTGTAACAATTTTAAAAATAATAACTTTATTTTAAAATATGATTGGTTATAAGATTATAATTTAAAAATTAATTTTTAATTATAAATTATTAAATTTACCAAATATAACTGCCAAATTATTTAAAAATATTTTAAAATTTAAAAAAAAGAAATATATTTATAACTAACAAAATATTTTTTTAATAAAAAAATCTATTATTAATCCCAAAATAAACTTAACATTTTTAAATATATATAAATTAAAATTAAAGATATTTATAAAATTATTAAAAAAATTATTAAAGATATTACCACTAAAGTCCCTAAATAAATCCCCAAATAAATTAAGATTTTTAAAAAATTATTTAATAAAAATATTTTATTTTAACTTAATAAATTTATTTATAAGATATTATTTAAAAAAAGTACTATACTAAAATTTATACCTATTTATATAACGTTAGTCACCTAGAAGCCGACCACACCTAGAAGCCGACCACTTTTTTAAGCGAGAAAACCATACTAAAAAAATCCAGAAACCACACCAAAAATCCATCACCAAACCACCAACTGACCATTAATCTACTATTAACTTCTATTACGTCCACAACCACAACTACGCGCTATAAATTATAAAAACTGTTGTAATTTATGTTATAATCACCGTACCTAGCGATATATCTAAAAAAGCCGATCAGTTTACCAGTGCGGTGCTAATAAATCATGTGTTGCGTTTGGTGACTAACGTTATATTTATGTTAATTATATTCTAATAATAAATGGTATTTTATTGTATATTTATTTTATAAATTTGATGTTATAGAATTTAAATATTTAATTTATGATAAAAAACTTATGGTAATTATTTATATTTATAAAATATAAAAAGTATATTTATAAATAAAAAATTTTTTTATTATATATTTTGATTATAAAATTTTTTTTTTTTTTTTTTATTATTAAAGAATTTAGTTGATAATAAGTTTATTAGTAGGAATTCTTTAACAAATATAATATGAAAATTATATATTGTAAAAGTAAAGAAAATTTAGGAGTAGATGTTATTAGTAAAAGATTTAATCTAATAATAGGAGTATAACTTGATAAAGGAGTAATTTTTAAAGGAAAATTATTTGAAAATATTATTATTAACCAAATTTTTAATACTATTTTTTATATACTTAATAATTAATTTATTTAGGAATTAAAAGAAAGTTATAAATGATACTTAATAGTTATTCGAATTTTATCTAATAATTTAAATATATTAAAATATTTTATTATTAAATACAAAATTATCTTTTTTTAAAATTTTTATTATATTTTTATTAAAGACTTTTAGTAGAAATTCATCAGCAAAAAAATTTGTTGACATCCGAGCCATCAGATGGCTCGGATGGCTCAGCGATCTTTTGTGTTTTGGAGCTATCCCGCTAGCTACGAAAGGTTACAAAAAGTTAATAACATCTGGTCCTATGTATGACTTCTAGTATCCAATTATACCTCCCTATAATCTTATGGTTGCCTTCCAGTGTTTAATCAAATTTTAAGAAAAAAAAATTTATTATAATTATTTATATATCTAAAATTATACATTAAAATAAAAAAAAATAAATAAAGATTTCTATTAAACGCCCCTAGTCTTTTTTTATTTTTTTAGTAACAAATCTAATTTCTTTTTTTTATTATTACCTACTAGTACAAAATTTTGAGAAGCTTGAATTTTAAGTAGTTCACTTAACAACACATCAATATAAGATTATATGAGATTTTAATAATATGATACCAGTTTTTTCCAAGTCTAATTAGTTATATTAATATATAAGTTATTAAAGATTACTAAATTCTAGTTAACTACAAAAATATTATAATAGACACTAGAAATTTTATTATAACTATTTACAATTTTAAAACTGATTTCCTAATTATAAACATCTTTTTTTTATAATTTCAACATAATCCAAATACATACAGCAGTTTATGTTAAAATCTTAAAATTCAGTTCTTTTATAAGATTTAGTTTTTTAATTTTTTTTCCTTTTTATAAATTCCAATACTGATAGATTAGAACTTTTGAAATCACCAAATATATAAAAAAAATCTACAAGTATCTATTAGTGGACTGTAGATATTTGTTAATAAAAAAACTAACTGTAATTTCTTTTTTTATAAAATATCTTAACAACTTAATATCTAATAAAATTTTAATTTTATTTGATTAAATATTGGTATTAAGATAGTTTAGACTATATATGTCCAATATAATATTTCTAATAGTATTTATTAAATATAAATGAAAGTTTTTAATATAATAGTATATCTGACTAATATTAACTTATAATTATAACATTTAGGTTATAAAAAAAAAAAATCCATAAATTATTTTAATAAATATTAAACTTAGCTTGGTATTTTTTATTAAATTTTAAGTGTACATCTCTATCTAGAAAATATTTAACCAGATTTTACTATAGAACTATTAAAGAAAAAAACCAAATTTTTATTTTTTAAAAATTAAATTTTTATATTCAAATAATAAATCTCTATTAAATCTTTTTTTAAGTAAAGGAACTTTTGTAAGGCTAATTAAAAATACTAGAAGATTTATAAATTTTAATTAAAATTTTATCAACCTTTTTTTTATGACTTTTTTGTAATTAAAATCAGTAATTGATTTAATATACTAATATTTTCTTAAATTATTAACTGATATTAACAATTTGATAAAAACTACTACTTACATTATAGATTTTAAATATAATAGTTTAAGATTAAATATATTATCTTAGTATTGGTTATCATTTTTATATTTATTATTTTTTGGTTTTATTATATCAGATAAAACGCATCTATAAAAGGACTAAAATATTCTAAAAAAATATGATATAAGAAAAAAAATAAAGAATAATAAAAAGTTAAAAAGGGGCTTATGTTAATTTAATATTATAAAAAGGCTGCATCAAATTTCAAAAGATAGATGTCTACAGTTAATTGCTTTGAAATTTTAATGGGGTATATTAAGATTAATGTCGGCCTCTTATCGTCATACAATAACCTCTTTATATCCCTGTCAGCCTCCTATGCTCCACATAATGACCTCTGGGGGGTTCAGATTTTTTGCTGATGTTTATTAAGTAATATTATGATATATTAGCTTATAAATATTTAGGAATTAAATAAATTTAAAAATTTTTAATTAAAAAATATTTTTAATTTTAAATGTGATAATATATTAAATAATATATTAAAACTTATAATATGTACTATAAAAATAAATTAATATAATATTTATTTTATAAAAAATTATAATTTTATGATGTATTATTAGTATCTTTCCAAGTTATTTCCTACAATTTTATATAAAAAATGTTAAAATTTTGAGATTTATTTATTAATACTATTTACAACAAAGTACTAATTATTATTTATAAATTTAATAAAGTAACAATCCTAAAATTATGGAATTTTAAATAATTTACAAAAAAATTTAAACAAGTTTATAACAAACAAATATTTAGTTAATATAATTTATAAATTAAGTATATTTGCGATAAAAATATTTTATTTTTTAACAAATTTTGGAATTCAATTAAAAATTAAACTAAAATTAAGATTAATATTGCTAATAAAGGATATGTTTAAATAGATGGAGTAATTAAATGAATTATTTAGATAATAAAAATATGGTTATGTAATTTTCTGAATATTGTATAAAATAACTGGATTAAGCTACTTTTTAGTTTTAAATTTATTTATAATATTTATAAATATTTAATTATAAAGTACACCTTTTATAAAGTACTTAAAGGATGGAACTTGATAATAATATTTCTATCCTTGATATCTAAAGAAATAATTCCCCAAACAGATGAATATATTAAAAATATGAAAAATTTTTATGAGAATTTTTTAAAAAATCTTTAATTTATGATAAAATGAATATTATATTACTATAATTAGAAAAGAATGGAAGTATTATTTTTGAAAAAAAAAAATAAAGTATATTTGTTTGTTAAATATATTAAACAAAAAGAATGCTAAAATAAAAAGTTTGACTATCAGAAATATAGATTTTTCATAATTATAAAAAAGTTTAGTAATAATACCTTTAAACTTAAAATCCCAGAACCTATATGCATTCATCAATCATTTTACATCTTATTTTTAAAACCAATTTTTAAAGGTTTAAAAAAAAATTTAAATAATGAAAAACTAGAATTTAAAAACCATATAAAGTATAAATTTAAAAAAATTTTAAATAAATCTAACAAAAAAAATAAATATTTTATTAAATAATTACTACCTTATAAACTATAGGATGATTCTTAAATCCTAGAAGATAATATACCCCCAAAAATTATCCAAATTTACCTTAATCAAAAAACTATATCATAATTTATAAAATATAAATATGGAAAACTAAGAAAATAAAAATAAATTGATAATTAAATAAAAATAATATTACTAAATAATTTTTGATGAATCCTTTTTATCTCCTCTTTAATAACTGCTATGTTTGCATTATTTTATAATTTAATCCCCTTACTTGTTATATCTTCTTTATCTAATAAATCCTTTTTATGGATAATAGTCTTAAAATATTTCAATTTTAATTATTTTAATTTTTTTTGTTTTTATATTAATTAAGTAAATAATTTAACTTACTTTTCTTTTAATTTTTCTACCTTTTTTTTTTTTTTATCTAATTGACAATTTAACTGATTTATTATAAAAAATATTAATTAAATTTATTTAAAAGCTTGAATAGTATTTATAAAAATTAATTATACAATTTCTTCATCCATTTTAAATATAAATAAAGCAATTCCAATAACCTAATATAACTACACAAAAATGATTGTTCCTAATATAATACTTATAAGGAAGAAAAGTAGGAACTTCAGATTTTTTAATATAATTAGTCAAAACACCACAATACTAATAAATAAAATTTTATTTTTAACAACATTCTACTAGCATTTATACTTAATTTCAGATATATATTAATTATCCTTTTATAAAAAATATTTTAAAATTTAAGTTTTAAATTATTATTTTGATTTGATTACTACCTTTTTATACACTATTTTTGCTTATGTTATTTTATTTTATATAATTTGTATAGATAGAAGTTTTATATAGAATAATAACTTACACCAAAAATATGCTTATGCCAGATACTAATTTTATAAAATAGTTTTGATTATATAGAACTTAACTTTTATATAGACTTTTATATCTTACAAAAATAAAACTTTTATAGAAAATATTTCTACATGGAACCTGTTTTTTGAAAAAAAAAGATAGTGTTATAGATTTATAATCTGAACAACACAATTACCTATACTCTATTCTACACTATATTATTCTCCGCTTTACTTGTTTTACTCTTATATGGTATTTATTTCTTATATACCTGTGTTTACCTATTCAGTTTGTAAACCCCTATCACATAACCCATATACCACATAACAAACACGCATACACACACATACATATAAGCGATCAAGCACGCATACACACACATGTGTATAAGTGATTAAGCACGCATATATGTATATACATACAAGCGATCAAGCATGCATATACGTATATGCGTATAAGTAATCATTAATAATTGTATGAAATACCATAATATATATAAAACTATTGTTAGGACTAATAAATAGTTCTTATTTTTCATCAATTAACTTAATTATAATATAAACTTATAGTTTATTATAACCTTTATTATTATTATACATCTCATATATCATTCTTTGATATCTCACAGCATACATACTCCCAGATCTGAGAACCCAGGTATCTTAGAGTGAGAGATCAGTGTTTGGTTAGACGGACTTGACCAAAGTGTAACATAAAAACCGCACCACCAAGAAACCATTTTACTAAAAATAGTAACAAATTTACTAAAAATAGTAATAAATTACTAAAAATAGTTAAAATTACGGTTTTTAATTAAATTTATAATCTAAAAAAACCATTAAAAAAAAAAAAAACCACCTAGCGGTTCCCCACGACCCATATCAAACCACCCAGCGGTTCCCCATAACCCCACTCAAACCGAACCAACCCGCTGGTTTCTGAGTTAAAACCAACCCATATCGCACTCTAGAAAGGGGATACACTACCTTTAAAATAGTATTTAAGAAAATAAGCAATATGCACTGCCAAGAAATATCTCTCACTAAAATTTATATGGGAAATACTTCTTGGCGGTACATATTGCTTATTTTTTCAAACACTATTTTAAAAATAGCGTATCCTCTTTCTAAAGTACAACATGGGTTAATTTTAACCCAAAAACCAACAAATTAATTTGGTTTGAGTAAAATCATAGAGAACCGCTAAGTAGTTTAATATAGG
Organism: Dactylellina drechsleri; assembly: GCA_036971345.1. NCBI lineage: Eukaryota > Fungi > Ascomycota > Orbiliomycetes > Orbiliales > Orbiliaceae > Dactylellina > Dactylellina drechsleri. The sequence goes on from JAJTUB010000051.1 coordinate 133,850, forward strand.
TCGTAGAAAACCGCTGGGTAATTTTTTTTTTTTTTAATAGTTTTTTTGGATTATAAATTTAATTAAAAACCGTAATTTTAACTATTTTTAGTAATTTATTACTATTTTTAGTAAATTTGTTACTATTTTTAGTAAATGGTTTCTTGGCGGAGTGGTTTTTATTAAAATTGATAGTTTTTAAAACCGTATTTGGTTTTTTTTTTTTAAAAAAAAAACTAACCCATAGGTGGTTTCTACCATCTAAAAACCGACCCAACCCGCCCCATGTCGCACTCTAGGAAAGGGAAGCTTTTAGAATATTATAAAAAATATTTACATTAGAATTAATATTAAAACATTAAAATCTAAAACTCAAAACTAAAGTAAAAATTGATGTTTTAGATTATATCTATATAATTATTTTATCTCAAAAGTATAAAAATGGCTTATAGTATTTGGTAACTTATAAATCAAAAAAAATGATATTAACAGAATATAATTACAATATTTATGATAAAGAACTAAGTCGAGTGGTATGAATGTGGCCACTTCCTAGTTGTGGTTATTATTATTGTGAATAATGAAATTATATATTATTAATAATAGTTCTGTCAATCTGAGGGCTATAAATATAAAAAATATATGAATTTATTTGATTTTATTATCTATATCACTTCTCTATTTTAAATATTTTATTATTTTGGGCTATATATAGTTTGATTGTTGTAAAAATACTTTATTTTTAATAATTAAAATATCATTTTTTTTATTAAATATTACCTTATTTATTATTATTATAGTAAGTTTGGGTTCATATTTTTATTATAAAACTATTTTTATTAAAGTAATAAATTATTTATTTAAATTTTAATATATTTTTTATTTTTTTATTAATCAAATTGTTTTTAACTTAGCTTGTAAGTTTTGTATTTTTTGCCATAATATAATATTTTTAACTATATATTTATTAAAACCTCTATTAATTTTATAAATTGCCAATTGCATAGAAGGATTTTGGATAGATAATTTAAATATATAATTAATATTTAAACTTTTTATAAGATAGTAATATTATTATTTTATTTTAAGAAAAATATATATAGTTGTTAAGTTATTATTTAATAATTTTGTAATATTTTATTATAATTATAAAGATAAAGTTTAGTTGTTTTTTATTTTATAATTATATTTTTTTTAATAAAATTAGTTATATATATTTTAGTATAAAATTTAAGGAATAATACTTTATTTATCTAGATAATATTTGTTAAAATAATAAAATTTTTAAATTACTGTTTATATATTATTTTTAATATTGAAAAATACCCCAGATCCAAAGACTGAATAATATAAGAAATATAAGTAAATAAAAATAAAAAATATACATTATTAAAATAATATTTAGATATAAATTTATTTATTATAATATAAGTTATAATTCTTAATTATTAGTAATTATATTATAAATATATCACCAGTATTAGTTTTTAGTAAAAATATTTTGATTAATTATTTTAAAATAATAGTATTATTAGTTTAGTTATTTTTTAAAAATATTATATACTAATTAAATTATTATTTTAATATTTAGATTTGAAATTATTAATTTTAAATAAATTTTACTTTAAAAATTATTAGTAGATTGAAAATATGGTCTAAAGTAGAGATATACTTTACAAATAACATCCAAAAATATAATTAATTTATTTTTATAAATATTTAATATTTTTAATAATTAAAATTTTTAATAATAAAATTATTTATATTTATTCTAATTATTATATTATTTTTATTTATATTATATTATTGTTCTAAATAAATTTAAGATATTATTTTATAAAAGTTAAAAAATTTATTAATATTGGTTGAATTAATATAATTAATATATTACTAATTTATATAATAACCAAACTTGATTTTGATATATAAATAATAGTAAATAAAGTTAATAATTTATTATTTATCTAATAAAATATTATTATTTTATTTTATAAGGATATTAGTTATAATACCTCATAGTTAAACATATATAAGAATATAATTAAAAGTTTTTTAATATAAAACCCATTTTATAAAATTTTTTTCTTATATTTTAGAAAATTGCTACTAACTTTTATATATAATATTATATAATTATTAGAAAATAAGCCAACTTCAAAAAATAATCTAAAATATTTTATAAATAATAGTAGTAGTATAAAAAAAACTATTATTTTAAATAATATTTATTATAGTAATTATATTAATTTTATTATATTATTTTTTAGGTATTATAATAATGGATTTATTAGTGAAAATAGACTCAATTAACTAAATATTGTGGTTATATGGATGAAAAACAAAAAAACGCATATTCACATTAAGTAAAATTTTGTAAAAAAAATAGGTGGCTATAACTAGGGGGTGGCCACATTCATACTACTCGACTTATTTGCAGTAATCCAAATATTTTAAAACTAGGAATAATATTTGATGAGTGTTTTTACGTAAATATATATACTAATGGATTATAAAAATTTTGAATATTTTATGATAAAACAAAAGCTTAACCAAAGATAAGTAAAATGGATGGAATACATATCCAAATTTAACTACAAAATCATCTTTGTCCCAGAAAAAACAAATACCAAAACTAATGTACTAATAAAAAAGTCGAGAGATTTTCCTAAAGGAGAGAGAAATAAAAAGCTAAAAGACTAAATCAGAATATTCATCCTACTAAAAAAAATCTAATAAATTGGAATAATGATAATATAATTTAACTAAGAAAAAGTTTAGAAAAAAGATGAATATATTTAGAATATTCTAAAAACATTAAGAAATAATAATAATAAATATCTTGAAATCAAAATTTTTAAATATAAAAAACAAAATAAGTACTGATATTATAATAACTGGAAAATAATTTTATAAGATAAAATTATTCAATTTAAGATACTATCTCAACATCACGATCATATCACAGCTGATTACTTAAGCAAAACTAGTGTTCGAAAAAATAAGCAATATACCCCGCCAAGAAGTACCTCCAACACAAATTTTGGTGAAAGGTACTTCTTGGCGGGGCATATTGCTTATTTTTTCGAACACTAGGCAAAACAAAAATCTTAAAATTAATATAACAAACATACACCTGGAAAGGTATTTGCAAAAATGTTAACAAATACATAGATAATTACTATACATGTTATAAAATAAAAATATTAAGAAGTATATTATAAGGATTATTAAAATTCTTTTAAATACTTGAATAAAACTAAAATAGTATATTATTCAATCTTATTATAGAATTATTAGAAACAAACGGGTATAATGTTATTTTAGTTACAGTATGCTGATTATTAAAAATAATTTACTTATTGCTTACTAATAATAAGCTCAATGTGGTAGGACTCACAGAAATATTTTTATAAAATATCTAAAAATTATACAAATTACTAAAAGAAGTAATATCTGATAGAGGAACCAACTTTTTCAATGATTTCTGAAAAGAAGTTAATAAAAACTTAAAAATATATTATAAATCTAGTACGGCTTATTACCCTTAGATTGATGGATAAACAAAACAAATTAATTCTATAATTGAGCAGTATTTCCGAGCTTATGTAAATTATTAACAAGATGATTGGATAAGATGGTTACTTATGGCTAAGTATTGTTATAATAACAAAGCTTTAGAAACAACAGGAATATTACTGTTTGCTACCAATTATAAATAAAATCCAAAGATAATTATAATTAACAAGCTTAAGGTTCTAACTTTAAAAGATGAACAAGCTGCTAAATTTATGGAAAAATTTATAAAATTCTAAGATTTTATTAAAGCCAAAATTAACTGTGTTATATAAATATAACAGGAGTAAGTAAACAAAAAAGAAAATTTGCTGTAAGTTATAAAAAAGATGATGAAGTTTGGCTAAATATATGTAATATTTTGGTCATTAGACCATGTCCAAACCTATTTAATAAAAATGAAGGTCTGTTTAAAATCCTTAAATCTGTAGGTAATAGAGTATATAAATTTGATTTTCCGCCTTTTATAAAAATACATCCTGTTTTTTATCCTAGTTTTTTATGATATTCTAAAAATAATGTTTTTTTAAATTAAAATTAGGAAGAAAGATTATTACTAATTACTATTGATAACGATAGTAATACCTTGTATAAGGTAGTCGAACTATTTGATTTATAAAAAAGGGATAATCAGCTAGAATACCATATTTATTAGAAAGGATATAACAAACTAACCTGGGAATTAGTCAGAAATATCCGATATATAAAACAATTCCTTTGAATTTTTTATAATAAATATCCAGATAAGCCCGGCCCTAAATGAAAAACACCCACAACCTAAAAATTTAGTGCTAGACTGGTTGGTATAATTTGTAGTAGTAATATTTACTAGTGTTCGAAAAAATAAGCAATATACACCGCCAAGAAGTACCTCCAACACAAATTTTGGTGAAAGGTACTTCTTGGCGGTGCATATTGCTTATTTTTTCGAACACTAATATTTACTAACCCTGTTATTCAATATTAGGACCCACCTGATGAAATCGAATTATTTATTTTGCTTGATATAGTTGAGTTAATCAGTATTCTGGGACTATGATGGTTAATATTTTACCCTGATATTTAGAGTGCGACATGGGGCGGGTTGGGTTGGTTTCTAGATGGTCGAAACCACCCACGGGTCGGTTTTTAGATGGTAGAAACCACCCACGGGTTGGTTTTTCTTTTAAAAAAAAACCCAACACGGTTTAAAAACCATAAATTTTAATAAAAACCACTCCGCCAAGAAACCATTTTACTAAAAATAGTAACAAATTTACTAAAAATAGTAATAAATTACTAAAAATAGTTAAAATTACGGTTTTTAAAACCCAAAAAAACCATTAAAAAAATAAAAAACCACCCAGCGGTTCCCCACGACCCATATCAAACCACCCAGCGGTTCCCCATGACCCCTCTCAAACCGACCCAACCCGCTGGTTTTTGGGTTAAAACCAACCCATGTCGCACTCTACTGATATTAAAGAAAATTCTACTTTATTATCTTATAAATCTCGATCATCCAATTTTTTTATATTCGAAATTGACTCTGATTTTGAAAATAATTTGTTTGAAATTTAGAATAGTATCTAGTAGAATCTCAAGTATGCGGCTCTTTAATAAGAAATTTGGAAATTGAAGATTACTTTTTGTGAAATAAAATCTAGAGCTATTAATTAAAAATTAGTAGCAATATAATAAGAACACTTTAAAATAGAGTGCGACATGGGTTGGTTTTAACACAGAAACCAGCGGGTTGGGTCGGTTTGAGAGGGGTCATGGGGAACCGCTGGGTGGTTTTTTATTTTTTTAATGGTTTTTTTGGGTTATAAATTTAATTAAAAACCGTAATTTTAACTATTTTTAGCAATTTATTACTATTTTTAGTAAATGGTTTCTTGGCGGAGTGGTTTTTATTAAAATTGATGGTTTTTTAAACCGTATTTGGTTTTTTTTTTTAAAAAAAAATCAACCCGTGGGTGGTTTGTACCATCTAAAAACCGACCCGTGGGTGGTTTCGACCATCTAGAAACCAACCCAACCCGCCCCATGTCGCACTCTACTTTAAAAATACTAAAAATATTAAAAACAAAAAAAAATGGAGACGCCGTTTATCTAACTTGATTTGGAAAATAAATTAGAGTATTTAAGTAATTTAAAATTTGAGAAAGAATTAACCTTAAATATAACACCAAAAAAAAAAATAGAAATCTATTTTAGGAATTCTAAGGAAAAACAGTTATTAAAGCTTAATGCTATCTAGAATTAGTAAATAATATAGATGATAGAAAAGATTAAAGAAGGTTCTAGATATTTGGGCAGAACATTAATAAAATGTTAATGTTAGGAGAAAAAATTTTATAATAAAACTTAAATAACATGATAAATTATAATAAGAAATTATAGACACTAGCAGAGCTATATATATGATAGTAGGAAATATTTACACAATCCTATAAATTAAAAAAATATAATAAGAATAATATAACTTAGAATAAAAATAATGTTTAGTTTATAAATTAATTTTATTTATCCAGTTCATAAGTTATTTCCTTTATCTAATTTACAAATTAACTTTATTTGTTTAGTTTATAAGTTATTTCCTTTATTTAGTTTATAAGTTAACTTTTTTCTCCTATATAAACTATATATCTATTTAATACCTGTAAAAACCTGTTACCATATATTTAAAAATCAAGTAATAATTTAAGTATCAAATTCAGATATACACATACGCAAACCAGAATCCTGTTCCTTGTGACATCTGGCGTGTTACCTTGATACCTTGTGCCTATTGTACACGAATTTTACACTTTCCCCGCCGATTTTGGATTTCATTTTTTCTACCCTACTTACCCAACAAAATGAAAAACTGAAAACCTGATTTCGTCCATTGAGATACCGCATTAGCCCCCGAGTTATTATGTCCAATATTCATCGGTCAGCTCTTTTTGGTTGTCGGGTGTGGAGCGTAGGCCTTTCGTCAACTGAATTTCGGCAAGATGTTGGACAAGCAGACAGCTTTCACGGTTGATATGGCCATGTTTGTCCACATTCACTAACACCTTATTCACAAACACTGGACGTTCACCGCGAATTCCCCCGCCCTCCCGCCTTTGGGCGCTAGTTATGCGGCGTGATTCAAGGGACTGCAGCTTGCGTTAGCGCGTTAGCGTCCAAGTTATTTTACCTCAAGGAGTTTTAGAGCGTCCCAAAGGCCGGAGCTGACTAACTCCCACTTTACGTAATTTACAATATCGTGCTGATTGGAACGGCTGAACATGTACGCTAGAGAAGACCGCTTTTCCCCTTAGCCTGATGGTTCAGAGCACATGCAGCCGACCTCGGATCTTGTTTGCATATAATATATACATTACGCATATTTCATAGCATCTTGGAAAATACCGCGAGAGAGCGTACTAAACGTACTGGTGGCTGCTTTGACACGGCTGGTCGCAAAGCCTCGATTTAGTGTTGCGTGCTTGCATAACGCCATTCCCTCACTGTTATGTCTCACTGTCATGTTCACTATAAGCTGAATTCTAGATTCCTTAAGACCTGTGCACAGCACTCTGTTTCGTAATTGGGATGGCTGGTACGGTGTGTTCCACATCATCCCATCAAAGACAGCTCATTTGCGGCCCATCGTGATTCGGCCTGCAGTATAGATCCGGAAGCACCATCGTTAGTCGTCCGGGTGAGCGCACCTGGTGAGCGGAATTTCCCGAAGCTGTCTGAAGACCTATAGAGGATGGCGGAACGTGTGGTTCGGACGATCCTAAGCTAGCTTCAGAAGAGACCTATTCTAATTCTCGGGTCAGATGTGCCCATTGAAAGCCCAACTCATATTCGGCTTGACCCTCGCTACGTGTTTTACCGCAGCGCCAGCGCCTTATACAAACACTGGTTCTGGATACACCTGCCTCAGTCTACGTATTAGAGTATAGCATATCTTGGCAGCCGATCACCTTACTGAACCAACAAGGCTTATCAGAATGGCGTCCAATGGTGTCCAATGGTGTCCAATGTGGGACTTCACCCCAGGCAAAATGGTTTTTGGACTCTGCGACAAGAAAAAGTATAATTAGTGTAATCGTTTCCTGTGTCCAGCGTCGTGTTCTGCAAAGCAATGCCTTCCGCGTGAAAGTGAAATCGCTATTTCGTGGGCAATGATTCAGTGCAGAATAGGTGAAGCACCTGTCTCCGTGATATATAATACGGAGGGAGAATGAAAATTCTTTTAAAAGATTTTCAAGAAAATATTACGAGGTAGCTTGAATTTTGAATTTTGAGTATTTTGGTAGTGTATTGATTGGATTCCAAGGTGATGAAAAATTTCATTTTTGTATATAAAATTTCATGGGTCTAGGGACACGGGCTCCTTAAAAGGCTTGACCTCACGCTTAAAATAGTTTATCCAAAAGAAAATTGTAATGAATTAAACGCTACATGATTTATAGAATGGTCGACCGACATTTTGTTAAAATACGAACGCTGTTCTTTATAACGTGATCCATGATGAAGTGAGATGGTTCGGGAAATCAGATATCGGAATGTAAATTTCTCAGGGTTCCTGTTTGCTTTCGATAAAATTTAATAATTATTTATTTAGTATGTTCCATGATAGCTAGAGAAGACGCTGCATCGGGAATATATGTCCGTATAAAGAAAATAAACAAACTTTTGGTGTTCGAGAGAATACAATCACAACATTAAATTCGGTAAGTGGGGCGTCAATCACCGCGTTGTGTTGTCACAACTGCTTCTTTCAGTGAGCCCCGAATTTCTTTTCTCTGCAATTACGACAAAATTAAAATTCGGAACTGTTGTTTAATATAAATATTTAATAACTATTCGGTCTGTAGGCGAATTCCCCTGTTTTTGGCGTTATTACGTGGTAAATCGTTCCAAAAAATGTCCTAAAATCGTGGTTTTTGACGATTTTGTTCTGCTCGCTTGGTAGTAGTTACTCCAACTTTTGGACAAGCCTTCGAATATGCATGAGGGTTTCCTGATTCGCTTATTTTTTTTTCGACGACCTGAATTCAATTCTGCCGGGATTCCGCGAATCCAACAATCTAAAATCATAATCATGTCATTATCAGATCTTTAATCTTCGGATTTCGGCAACGAATATTAATATCTATGGTCCTGCAATTATTCAGTGCCTGAGTGCCTCTGCATACTAGGAACAACGATAGCACTCAAGCTCTCAGAATGTAGGCGCTACTGGGCTAGCTAAGCAGACTAAATGGCGTGCGCGTCAAGTAGCCTCCCATTGGCTACTCGCCCGTGGCCGCATCTACCCATCACGATCGCGGGATCGGTCAAGTCAAGACCCAATGAATCGTCAAGTTAACTCAATCAATCTAAGGTTCGATATCGATATATCGCGACCTTTAAATCTCCTTAGCATCCAATTGTAATCCATCGTATCGCCTGGAGACCGTCTCACATCACCATCGCATTGCATACATAATGCTCTCCTTCCGATCACCCCTCCCCTTCCACTCCGCCGCCAAAGCCACAGCTACAGCTATAACTTCCACAAATCTTAAACTCAACTTTGAATTTTCGGAAAAATGGCGCGATCTGGTGGTTGCGAATTGGTACCTTGGGTTTACTAGTTTTGGGGGCCCGCCGGTTCATTTTCAGATTGTGGGTTTTTATATCCTTCCAAAGGTTATATATGATGATGAATGGTTGGTGATGTTTGGATCAGCTTACTGACGAAATTTAATGTATAAAAAGTTCCATACAAAGTTCGTGGATAGGTTGGAATGGATTGATGAACAAATGGTATATATATATTCTCCTCCATATACTCTCCATTTAAATTTCAATCGTCCGGGTTTCATTTCACTAACAGAATGACGTAAAATGTGAATATATAAAAGTAGTTTCAAGAACTCTTCGCACTATGTCAAGCCCTCCCTGGCCCCGCTAGTACAAAAATGTTATTCTGTATCAACTCAATCCACGGTGGGTTTCTTACCGGTTTTCTCGCATTTTGTATATGGAGGTACGTTCCTAGTATTCCCTCCTCCTCAGCCCCATGAATCCATTCACAATGTTTCATAAGAATAGCGGTTGATGGAATAGCTAGTCTCCCCGGCGCGATAGGAATGTACGCCCTGTCCCTCGCCGTCTCCCACATCGGCGATAAAATGCCAGCCCCTGTATACGCCCTCCTATCAGGTCTAAACGCCGCAACAGTGGGAATAATAGCCCTTGCAGCAGTCCAACTCTCAGAAATGGCCATCACGGATAAATTCACCAGAGTGCTAGTATTCCTCGGCGGAGCTGTGGGGATGTTATATTCCGCTATATGGTTTTTACCAGTTCTGATGCTCGGTGGCGGGGTTGCTGCTGTCATATGGGATTTCAAATGGCTTCATAAATTCGTGAGGTGGTTCAGGAGATTGAAGAAGAAGAGTGCTGGTGGGAATGTTGAAAGCCAGGAGGCGGTGGAGGAGGGTACTGTTACCCATAACGTTACTTTATCCGCTACACCGAGTATTTCAAGCGTGGCGAGGAGAAGAGAACAGGATGCCATCCTCCCAGTCTCTACTAGTACTCCCACCATTGATATCGACATCTCACTCTTATCCACCCCCTCCCCCGTCATCGCCGATGACAAGAAGCTATTGACGTGGAAGAGAGGCACGCTCGTCATCGTTACCTTCTTTGTAACCTTCCTCCTCATCGTCGTTCTCCGTGGCACCCTCACAACTCCTCCAATGGCCTATTCCCTCTTTGCAAACTTATACCTCGCTGGCACCATAATATTCGGCGGCGGTCCTGTCGTCATCCCTTTACTTCGACAATATATTGTTTCGGAAGGTTGGGTATCCTCCCGAGATTTCCTACTAGGACTAGCATTAATCCAAGCGTTTCCCGGTCCAAACTTCAATTTTGCAGTATATCTCGGCTCACTAGCCGCGTTTAAAACAAATATACCAAACGAAGTTGGTGCGATAATTGGCTTTCTAGGAATATTCGCACCGGGTATAATCCTAGCAGCCGGAATGATGGGCCTATGGCGCGCTATAAGGAGGAGAAGATGGGCTGTAAGTTTTCTACGTGGTGTGAATGCTTTGGCTGTAGGGTTGGTTTATACGGCTGTTTATAGGTTATTTCAGATCGGAGCTATAGATGCGCAGGATACGAGTGGGAGAGCTTTGGGGGTGGATCCGTTTTGGGTGGCGGTTATGGCTACGAGTTTTGTTGGGGGGAGGTGGTTTGGTTTGGAGCCATTTTTTGCGATATTTGTGGGTGGTGCGATGGGGGTGCTCTGGTATGCTGTTGTGAAGGCGTGATTTCTGGGTTAGGGTTATGATCGGAGGGATTGGCGGGATCCGAGGGAAGCCATGAGGAGGCTGTTTTTAGAAGGATGGTTTTATATGACGATACATAGGCTTTATATTTCAATGCCCATGGCATATTGACGAGAAATGAAGGGTATACCTAGTTAATTTCTTGTAGATTTTCGAATGTACGAAGCATGAATTGAATCACGTTACCTATGATAATCTATAATATTGTAACAAAACTCAAACAACATGATGAATTACAACAAGAAATCATAGACGCTGGCGGAGCCATGCGTATGATAATAGGAAACATCCACGCAATCCTGTGGGTTGAAGAAAAACAACAGGAACAACACAATCCAGAATAAGAATAATGTCCAAGTTCACAAGTTATCTCCTTTGTCCAGTTCACAAGTTTATATCCTTCTCCTACACAAATAACGTGTCTATTTAATACCTGTAATCATGCCATCATGTACTTAGAAAATCAAGCAACAATTTAAGTAACAATTCGAAGATACACATACGCCGCCTTTTGCATACATACCTTGTGACATCTTGAAGTATTACCTTGATACCTTGTGCCTATTGTACCGATTCTTACAAATATCAAACATTAATATTCGTGATCAAACTCTCAATTGGCTTCATCGGGCTTTGTAGTAGAACTAGAGTCGGTCCTTACCAGAAGATCAATGACTTCAATCCTCCTCTACTGACTCACCGTCGAAAACCTCCCCATGACTAATATAAAACGCCTGGTTAGAACTCTTATAGCAAAGAGAGAACTAAGAAATAGATACAAACTGGTAACTCTCGAACCGTTATAAAGTTTTTCGGATCCCCTATATATATTTTTTTTTCAAATTGGTAAAATCTGGACTTTGAAAATATGCATTCTGGGATTTTTTGTAAGAAATCGTATCTGGACTAGTCAAGGCATCAAAGCACAAGGCGAAGAGGGTGCTAGTGTGTATACAGATTAATACTTAAATTGTTGCTTGGTTTCGAAATACATGATGTTGAAAGAGCGTGTTTAAATAGACAGCTGAAATATAGAAATATGAGTCTTTCACACTTAGGTTCTCGGAGTCGTGTAGTGTGCTCTTGTGGTTCGACATGTTGCATTTTGTGCGTTGTTGGGCTTTGTTACAGCTATCTTGCATTTTAGATATACTTGAGAGACAAGATTGACTGACAATCGATGAATGGATCGGCGAATGGATCGATGAGTGAATCGATGAGTGGGTCGATGAATGGATCAACGATTGGTCAGTAGTTGCTCGACGATTGATTAGTTTTTGCTCGACGATTGGTTAAGCATTGATCGATTGTACATTGACGGCGGGTTTGGCTCTATTTATATAGTTTTCAGGTTTTTACGAAAATATATCCCTGTAGGTGGCCTCAGCACGGTCATCTTTAAAAAGTTTTCAACGTAGGTAAATCTATCGGGTTGCTGTCTGGTGCAACCCATTCGCCAATTGCAATGGCATTTTTAATGTCCTCAGGCCGCCAAAATCAACACATTTACCGAATCCAACGTTTTCAACACAATTATTAGATCCCAACCGTGTGCTTCATAGATCTTACCCCTTACCCTGCAATTAAACCTCTCTAGCTTCTCCATCATCATATATCCATCTATATATCATTTATATTATCATAATAGGCCTAAATGAACCAATTGACCAGTATAAAGACTTAATTAAAAACCTTTATCTCATACAAAACCTCTCCCAAAGCAAAATTATTGCTTATTTCAAAACCTACCTAAACCTCCAAATCACCCTGCGAACTTTACAGCGCCGTATCAGCTAATGGGGCTTCCGGATTGATGATTTAAAACCAGAACAATGTCTAATTACAATTAGGGAGAGAAGGGGATACGATTATTATGATGGTTATGCGTATAAAGATGACATGCTTATCTGGGATTTTCTCTGGCTTCGATTCTTGGGATTGTGTAATAAAGATAAATTGCTCCTAATTAATAATCTTTATCCAGATATCAGCAGCCGGCAGATTACAAGATTACGCCATCATAACAGAATATACTTCTGTATATTAGCCGGCTAAGAAGCAGTAGGCTATGAAGAAGCCAAGTGAGTTGTTTTTGAAGCTATATAATTAGGGCAAGTATATAGCTAAGGCAATTGATATATAATCACTAGTACAAAAGCTATATGTAAATGAATTCATATCTGGAGTATAAATCAAGCAAGCAAGAAAAAATCTTGATCCTAATAATATAGAGGTTACTACTAAATGGGGCCATAATATAAGGGTTTTTTTTATATTTTAGGTCTTAATTTTGTTTAATTAGCTGATGGGTATGATAAATTTGCGAAATTTGGTTTTAAGATATATGGGGAGATAGATGTGTATTTTAGGTTTATTATCTATTTTTATATTAGTATTACAAACTGCTTATTAGTGGTAATTTTTAAGGTTTATCTCTTAAGTATGATTCTGTATGGTTTATTTTACAAGGTTTGTATAGATAAGGGTATAAAAATAGTATTGATGGTGGAAGTATAGCTTTATTTATTTAAAGCTACTACTAGTTGAGAATTACCTATCTATAAAATTTATTTATATGGAATTAGTATATATAATTAGTAAATTAAACAATTTTGGGATATAGCGCAATAAGGATAATTGGGTTATTGGGAAAGGCTATTTTACTAGTACTTAGCTAAAAGTTTATATGACCCCTAATCCATAGCTAATTGTATAGTTTTGCGGTATACTTATATGGATCTACTTTATAAACAGGTAGTTCATTTGTCAAAGTCCATAACACCTATACAATCTGGAAGTAAAGTAGATGATTTAATTTAGCAATTGGAAAGCTAGTATGGCTATACTATAATTTTTCTAGTAGTTTAAATAGCAGAATAGATCCTTATCTGCAGTTAGTAAAAGAAATGTTCAAAGAAGTCGAAGATTTTGATGAGAATGTTTACATTATTTTAGAAATGGATGATTTTTGTAGGATTCTATTTATAGAAGTTGATATACTATTGAAACCTGCCTCTATTTTAGGCTTTAATGATATTTACAGTTGTATTTATCTTTTTTTATGCTACTAACTATGATAATATTAATAGGATAGTAAAGATATAACTGAACTTAAGATTCTTAGAGGGGCTGAGGCTTGGATTTGGCAAAATTAATATTTAAAATAATAGAGCGAGCGGGTGAGATCGAATATAGACTAAGAAATAGACGATATTAACATTCTGGAGGAGTGAGGAGATGAAGGAGATGAAGGAGATGAAATTAAATGAAAATGATCTGCTAATAGAAGCTGTCAGGGGCCTTTTGAGATGACCTAGTAGGGTAATGAGGTTCTTGCCCCTTCCTTCCTTGTTTTTTATGTATTTGCGGCTCCTTCCTTGTTCTCCTTCGCTTTGGTAATGGCTTCGGGCTGCTATCCTCTTCTATAACTGCTTCAATTTGATTATCTATGCCATCTTCTTCAATCAATGGTTCTGAGCTCACTATAGGCAAACTGTGAACGTTACTATCTTGAGGTTCGACCGTCTGAGAAACCGTAGCCGCCGGAGTTTGAGCCACTGGAGCTGGACCCGCCGGGATTGAAGCCACTGGAGCCGGAATAGTTGGAATTGAAGCCACTGGAGCCGGGGTCATTGGAATTGGCACTAGTTGCACATGAGCTAGGATTGGAACCACGATCTTAGGGCTCCCTGTACTCGCCGTAGGAGCCGTGGAAGCCGTGGAAGCCATAGCTTGTTAATAGGAGTGAGTACTATTAAGACTAAACTTACTTCAACGTCACAAGCAAATGCTATTCGCAGAGAATGAAACGTTAGTAACGCAAAGGCTTTCCTGTAAAGTTGCCGGGGGGTATTTCCGAAAACGTACGCTTTTCACCCGTGTGACTGTACATGTGAGTTCGCAAAGAGGATGGACGGGTGAATTCCTTCTCGCACACCTTGCATTTATGTTTCTTCGGTGTTTTCGGCCGACTGCTAAACCGTTCTGTCATCGCAACCTGGCCAGCTTGGTGATTCATGATCTGGCTGCAAATCATACCCGTCTGAGGGAGCAAGTGTTGACAAGCAGTGTTGTAAATATCTGAGATGGAAGTTGTGTTGGGTTCCCCGGAATCCTCAAAACTCGGGTAGTATGAGTGGAGGCTTGCCAGCGATATTGAAGAACCCGCCGAGGGCCATAATTTCTAGAAAATTCTAAGCCTATTGTTCTATGGTAATACAAGCCAAAAGAGGTAGCCATCCAATTCCGGGTGGACATCCCACAAGCCGAATCGGAATTGTTAGGATCATCATAAGGCCTGCTGCTGACGCCTGGTCTGGGGCAAGCTGCCAAATAGGTACGCCCTCGCTGTATAGACTCTGAAGACAGACCCAAGATCAATGGGGTGGTGGGAGACATAGCGACTGGCGCAATCTTCGGTGGTTGGTAAGAGGACGGGAGGATAGCTAGATTATATTGCCAGTGCTCTAGTCGTGCGAGTTGTTCCTCTTCATCTCCCAACTGGATCCTTAAGCAGTTGGCGGAGTGTTTAATGGCTCGTCAGCGTCTGTTGCAGGAAACCCAGTCTTGGGCAGTGAAGTTATTGAAAGGCGTTCTACGAGGGCAAAAGCAGTGATGTAGGTGTCGATTCGAAAGTTTCGGAACCACTGTTCCGACAGACGATAGGTTGCTTGAGGCCATATCGTTCTGGGATATAGTATCACAGAAGCTTTCAGGGGCTCGTGAAACAACTATAAATGATTGCAAATGAGAGCCTCAAGCTGTGACTTGAAAAGTCTAAGCCCACATCACATGAGTGGTCTTGAAATGCTTTGTTCCGTAAATCCCGTGGTTTTTTTTTGAGAATGAACCGGGCAAATGTTGGGGGATTGTTGACAAACGGATTTAGCTCAAGCAACTGCTGAGGAACATACAAAGAGAAGCCATCTGAAAACGAAAACGAACCAACAAGAGAAAGAGAAACCGAGGAATATAAGGTCTTACTGGCAAGTCGTGCGTGGTCAGCACGGCTAAGTTTCTGGTGTTAAAAAATATATTAATTTTTGGTGGTGTTGCGAACCAGGAAAAAAGAGTTGTGACAACCTTTTTTGGAGGTTGCTCCTAAGTAGTACGTGATAAGGGGGTTTTATTTTCACCTCAAACCACAGTAATGAGGCAGCTAGATGAATCGAATCGAATCAACGTTGCAAAAACGAACTTCCTTCGAAACATGATCATCCTGATACTGTCTACGCTGATGCCGAAGTTTACAAGCCGTTGAAAGGCATTTCTTTCGTCGAAGAATCAAAGGGGCTGTGCGGAAACAGACTTAACCTATCCCCGTTGACGATAGGCAATCACTCCAATCTGCAAATGCGCTGTAGTTCTTTCTTTTGCGATTATTTTTTTCACAATACCGTAGTGAATTACAAGACAACTGACGCTGGTTATTATATAGTTCGGTGAGACAGAGCCTGAAGGTATTTGGCTACTACCTGTGAAGAATCCGCCAGCCAAAACATGAAAGGGTTATTGTGAAATGGAAGACCTACAAGAGTTCTCGCGGTGGAAGGACCAACTTTATCAGGAATCGTGTTTTGCATCGCTTAGTAACATTGGGCACTGCCTCACGAGTCGCACCACCTTAGCGAATCACCAAAACCACCCCAAAAAAGACTATTTCACGCTATTTCGACGGATTTGCACCCCCAAAAAAAAACCTCGAAACGACTCAAAAATTAAATTTTTATATTAAAATATTAAAATATTACTTAAAAAACAATTATTTTGAATATTTGGAAGGATATATCCGGCAACAAAGGTTAGCCTAGGGTTGAGTTACTGCAAAGTTCCATTCGACGAGCATAAGAGCCTCTTCCTTTGAAGGTAGGCCAAGCTGCAAGATTGACGCGGGAGCATAACGACTGACGCTCATAAGGAAGCTCTGACGCGAGTTGTCTAGTGGATTAACTTCGGTGAAATTCATATGGGAATTGACAGGTATATAGTTCAAGCTTCTACTAGGCTCAGGTATGCCTTGTATATCTGCAAGATTTATCGGAATGCCCAAAACTGAAAGCGTTGACGCACGAGTCGGGCCATATACGAGTTTCTAGAATGCACGTTTGCATGTTGGGTTCCAGATCTGCGAACAAGAAATGCAGGTCGCCCATAAGGATCTGGCTCCTCTCGACTGGGAGATCCCCCATTTCGATTATTGTCCGGGCTGGCTGCTTGACGGGGATTACAATCCACCAAATACGGAAGCGTATGCTGTTCCTGCCTGACGGATGCTTCGTCGGACTGTTGCCAGTGATCCTTGCTTTCAGCTTGACCGCTCCCCAAGTGGATCCACTCGCTGGTGAACTGCCATCATGGCTTCGCTTCCCAGGAATCGCGAGTCCATCTGCCTGCAGCAGAGCCTCCATGTCCTTGAGTTTCGTTTCATAGTCGGCACACTTTCTCTCCAGTTGTTCGATATAGCCACATGGGAAAGCACGATGAGAGACCTGATCCGTCGTTCTACATTCGGTATTGTTTTGTCTGCATGGTGAGCACCCGCCGGACAGACCGTCGCACCGGATTTTGCGAACCTAATATTGCCGCGAATAAACAATAATTAAAATAAGAAACCCGTCAGAATGGAGTCGCAATAAATTTTATTTTTCAAGACGCACAGAGTGCCACATCTATGAAGATTGGTCGTACCTTGCATCTGTCACACGCCTGGCCAGTTCTCGTAGTATTCTTAAGATGTTTTCTCACGGTTCGTCCAAAGTCTTCGGGGCCGGGCTGTTTACCAGCAGCAGCTGTCGCTGCGGCATTGGCCTGGGCGTTCGAAGTCGTCTGATGATTGAAGCTACCGATGTATTCGTCCCCGAGCGATTGGGTAGCTCCATCACTACTGGCGGCGACACTAGCCGACCGTTTCAAGGACATTTGCTTACTAGATGCGGGGTTTATGGTGCGTTTATGGTGTGTGTGGATGTGTATATAGCGTGTGTAGGCCCCCCAAGAATTTGAACCCGTTAGACAACTCACGATTTTCATTATTTCCCAGAATCTTGGAATTACCAATATATGTTCACAAATATAGAGGATAAAAGCCAGTGCGGATAATAAAATTTAATCGGTCGCTCGGGTATGGAGACGCTCTACGATAATGGTATCATAGGAAGAGAGATATAAGTGGACGGAACTCGCCAAGACAGCGATGATTGGGGCTATACGAATCAATTCGATCTTTTCCCTCCTTTGAACAGTAATAGTTGTATCGGATGGATAGGAGGTGCAATGCTGTTTATCGGCAAGCGTATTGTACGGTATTGTGTATACCACCACCTACCTCTTCCCAGGAAGCATACGCGGCAAGGGTTAACCCAATGTTATGTGCAACGGAAACCGGTTGACAAAAACGTGGGACAGGGAACAAGGAACCAAGAAAGAAAAAGGAAGATGACCAAGAAAAGAAGAGACAGCCATCAATATCCAAAAAGTATGGAATAAGATAACGTGATCCATGGAGAAGTGAGACAGTTCGGGAAGTGAGACAACAACAACCATAAATAATAATAATACGTAAAACACCATCATTATTATTGCTGATTGTAATTACAACTGCGAAGTATTAATTCAACTACTAATTCAATTACTAATTCAATTACTAATTCAGCTATTATGACACGCCGTACCTATCTTAATAATAAGCGAAATAGCAAGGTTATTAAAATACCCTATAAACAGTACCTCAAGCTAGCTATGGCAGTGTATAGATAAAATAATTATAAGACAATCCGCACTGCTGTTGTAGTGCATAATGTAGTGCATGCTATGTTAGCGCGCCACTTTAATAGCAAGACTAATGATCAGTCCACAGTGTATTATAAACAAATGGTGGTAATAATAAAAAATGAGCGTGTGCTGGTGTGCTGGATAGTGAGATTATATAATTGGGGGTTTTTAACTAGGTTGGATATGGTGCGCTATATAGTAAAGAAGATGGTAGGTTGTAAACTGGGTATGGAATAAATAGATTATTTTAGGGATAGGTATTTTAAATTGTGTACTGTATATTTACGAGTACTTGATAATAAATAAGTTAAGGTGGATGATCTTAATTTAATTTAAAGGTTTTACAACCTGTTTATAAATACTAAACGACGTTACAGCATTAACAAGAATAGTGTTCGAAAAAATAAGCAATATGCCCCGCCAAGAAGTACCTCCAACACAAATTTTGGTGAAAGGTACTTCTTGGCGGGGCATATTTCTTATTTTTTCGAACACTAAACAAGAATATTTTTTTTAATATGGATGAGAAGGGATTTATGATGGGATTGGTATAATTTTTTAAAATTATTATACTAAAGCACAATATCAGTCGCTTCAGCAAGCAATTCAGTAATTACAAATTGATTACAAGTAGCGTTTAAAATCGGGGCGGGAAAAATCGAGTCGGGACGGGGAATTCCCCGACTTTAGCCAGAAAAAAAAAATTGAAAATGACTTTCCCCAAATCAGAATATTTCTCAAATCAGGATAAAATTTTTTAAATATTTCTCAAGTCAGGGTAAAATTTTTTGAATTTTTTTTAGTAAATAAAAAGTTTTTTCGAAGAAATTTTCAAGTTTTTTAATTTTAAAACGGTACTGAAACTTGTGTTTCAGGATATCCCAAGTCGAAGTAAGAGCTAAGAACTTATCAGATTACATAATCAAATCACGTAATCACCAAAATTTTTATTATATAATTAAAATTAAAATTTAATAAAAAAATTTAAAAAAATTAAATTGCATTTTTTTTTAATTTAATTTTAATTTTTTTAATTTAATTTTTTCGATTTTTTTATGAAAATAATTTAAAATTAAGTATAAGAGATCTTAAAACACGCTAAAATAACTAATAATTTTTTTAACAAATTTTTAAATTAAATTTAATTAAATAAAATTAACCACTAAACCATTTATAGACGAAAAATACGAATTGATTAATTTTTTTTTTAAAAATTCAAAAGTTTTCAAAAAATTTTGGATTTTGAAAAGTTTTTTTGATTTTGTATTCTTTTTGAAAATGTTTTGTTGAAAATATAGCCGAACACATCTCCATATATACGACGTATACGTATATACGATGTATACGCATATAGTATGATGTATACGCATATAGTATGATGTATACGCATATACGACGTATACGCATATAGTACGACGTATACGCATATACGACGTACACGTATATAGTACGATGTATATGTATATACAATGTATACGACGTATGCGTATATAGTACGACATATGCGTATATAGCACGATGCATATGGTATACATTGTATATATGGAGGTGTGTTCGGTTATATTTTTGACAAAACGTTTTCAAAAAGAATGTAAGATTAAAAAAACTTTTTAAAATCCAAAATTTTTTGAAAACTTTTGAATTTTTAAAAAAAAATCAATCAATTTGTATTTTTTGTCTATAAACGGTTTAGCGGTTAATTTTATTTAATTAAATTTAATTTAAAAACTCGCTAAAAAAGCACTAGTCGTTTTAGCGTGTTTCAAGATCTCCCACACCTAATTTTAAATTATTTTCATTAAAAAATCGAAAAAATTAAATTAAAAAAATTAAAATTAAATTTAAAAAAAATTAATAAAAATGCAATTTAATTTTTTTAAATTTTTTTATTAAATTTTAATTTTAATTATACAATAAAAATTTTAATGATCACGTGATTTGATTACATAATCTGATAAGTTCTTATCGATAAGCGGAGAACTGTCGGTTTTTGGGTGGTTTTACTATGTGATAGCTTATTTGCGTGGCTCTTTCCAAACCGTTAGTATAATTACAAGTATTGAATATATTAGTACTAGAGATATGATATTGCTACTATTTGTTATATTTAAGGGTAAATATTATTAATTTAATTGGTATATTAATAATATAAATTGTTTGATGGATGGCTGGTTGTTCATAATTTTACCTAATGGGTGGATAGATAAGGATTTAGGTGTATAATGGTTGGACTGGCTGTTTGAATTACTGATGGCTTCTAAAATGTATGATAACTAATAGCGTATGCTATTATTGAATAATCACAACAATCATATCAGCGCAGAATTTATTAGTTATTGTGTTTATTATTTGATTGTAACATTTTATTTACTACTTTATAGTACTTATCGGTTGCAACCATTAGACGTTGGTTTTAATTTAGTATATAGTAAATAGTATAGTAATGCAGTAGACGATGTTATGTGTAATGGGATAACTAAAATCAATAAATAATTATTTATCAAACTATTAGCAAAAGCGCGTAGTAATATAATTTTAATTGAATTGGTGAAGGTAGCGTGGTTAGGTGCTGGTTTGGTATTATATAATTTTGATAAAGTATTGTTAAAGTTATACTTTGTTATGTTATTATTATTGTTATTATTACTATTATGCAAATTAGCTATACTAATGCGATTATAATTAATATAGAAGGTAGTGGACTTGTTATTAGATAAGGTAAGATATTTATTTAGTTTATTAATTATTACAACTATACATAAATTAGGATAATTTATAGAGTATATAATAAATAAAAATATAATATTATTAGTGACTGCTGACTAATTATGTGTTGTGAATAAGAAGATATTATAAAATAAAGTTAAAAAATTACAACTATTAAATACCAAAATCCTGAATAACTATGAGGTGGAGTACCTCTAAAGTGAAAAAGCAATTGAATTAAATGCGAAAGTTACAGAGGCCAACTGTAAGAACCGTACCAAAAAAACCAAAAAGGACAAAAATAATGATTCTATTGTTGTAATTAACAGTAATTATAATAATAGTGGTAGTAACTACAATACCACTGAAGAATAAAATTTTGTGTAGTTATTCTTAATAGAACTCGCTGTTGTTGTTGTCTCACTTCCCGAACTCCGATCAATGCAACGAAAATTAGTGCCCGATTTCAAATTGTAATTACACAACGAATAATAGATAAAATTACATGGTTTTGGTGCCAGTCAATGGCCCGAATCTGTCAGAGTGTGGTAGCCACTGTGGCACCAAAAGGTGGCTAACCGTACACTAATCACGTGAATTTGGAACAGATAATTAAGTGGCCGTATCCGGAGCGGTAGTGAAACCCTAATTATGGAGAGCTCACGACTGTGAAATCTCTGTTCTCAATAAGAGAATCCTGTATATATAAGAGAGAGACCGAATCCGGTTCTCGACAAGGAATCAAGCAAGCAAGCAAGTTGTTCTACTTTGACAGAATCCAATAGTAGACAACACAATAATTTATTAATATTTGGTATACCAGCCTTTGGCCTCAATCACCGCTTTACAACAGTCTGGTATCGACGCTGTCAGAGTTTCGAAATAGTTAGTTTGCAGATCATACCACACCTCTACCAAAACAGTCTTAAACTGCTTAACAGCTTTATCCTTATTTTGTATATCCTTGATCTTGGGATAGCGCCTATGCAGGTGGTTTTTCAGATAATGCCAAACATGCTTTATTGGATTGAGATTAGGGCTGTACAGTAGCCACTCCATTACAATTATACCCATTTCGTCGAACCAGTCTCGTGCCACATAAGTTTTGTGCACTGGTATGTTATTATACATGAATATAGAAGCCAGGCCCAGGTCGTCCACCAGCTGTTTGTAGAACTATGGCAGGTACTCAGCCAACATCTTGTTAATATAATAATCACCATTGATAGTCTATTCCACAATATAGATTGGGCCTACAGTACTACCAGCAAACATCACCCAAATCATGACCTTAGTATCAGGCCCTTTCCATTTAGCATTAATACAGTCTTGATGTTATTTTTCAGCCAGTGTTCTAAATACCCAGATGGTATTAAAGTTATTACTTTGCTCTACCTAGTATTTATTGTTTTAGATGACATTACGCCAATCTTTTACTGTCCAGTCTTTGTAACAGCGTGCCCATGCTAGCCGCTACTTAGCGTACTTCTTGGTGAGCTTGGGACACTCTTTTGCAATTTACTTCTGGATATTGGCATCTCTGAGGCGCCGTTGCACAATACGCCTGCTTACTGTACTGTTCGTGATATTGGCTGTTAGTTCTGCCAGTGGCAAGCGCCGTTCACGCTTGGCTATACAGCAAATCAGCCTATCTATTCATGTGCTGGTTTTTAGTGGACATCCTGGTGACTTTTCGGCTGTCATAAAACCCTTTTTAATAGCCTTCTTAACAAATTTGTGAGTAGTAATAGGATTGAGACCAAAAGCACGCGCTGTTATGGCATTGTTATGGCCAATTGCGCGTAGTGCAATAATAGCACCTCTCTAAGCACTATTAAGCGTGTAGCCAGCTGCCTGGGTACCCAACAGTGATATTGGGACTTTTGAGACCATTGGTGCAACCGGTGGTTGTTGCAATTGTGATTGAAGCTGTGGTGGTGGGGTGGTGGCCCGACGCGTAAATTGAAATTTGGTGTTGTTATTGAAATCTTTTTGTCCTAGTACTGTAGCAGCAGCTGGGTGGTGGTTGATTCGAAGAAAGGATGATGCTTCATACAAAGGGATGGCTCTGTTGTTGTTCTGTGGCCTAGTGGCACGTGTCGGCCTAGAGATCTATATGTCGATCACGTGATGTGTCTCAAATAATCAAAAGGTTCCGAATGATATCATTATGGAGCCATGCAATTATATCGCATCACTGCCGTCTAAAATAATTCGTGCTTTTGCAATTAATGCTCTCCACATATGGTATAGGGTTCCTACCGCCTCTCTGGATACTATTGCCTATGTTATAGAGCTACTTCATAACTCATCACTGATGTAAGCGACCGGCTGATCAACCCATGATCTATTTTGTTTGTCTCTTGAAGTAGTTCTCGCATTAGGCTAAAATGATATAGGATTGATGACATTGAGGATAAATTTTCACTACGCCGAGGAATGCCCTCAAAAGAAATAGGAGCTGCCGGTGGAGCCCTGCAAATGGCATTCGGTGGCATCCAAGCAATACTATAGGTCGAAGAAAAACAAGAGCTAACACAACAGGGCAGCAGTCCCATAAGCACATTTGTGACATCTTTGAAGGATTCGCCTGTCGGAACGGCTTGGTCTGCAACAAATGACTGGTAAACTTCGACTTTCGAACTCGCGGCTGGCCGCTGGTATGTAAAAAGATACCGAAGGGACCTTGGTCTGGTTGTGGCTGGTTTTCGAGATATTTGATCCTAGTCTTAGCGAGAGCAAGTTCGCTTCTTATTTGCCGGAGCTCGATGTTGTTCCCTCCGATGATACCCTCGAGATTGTTCAGCTTTTCTTCCAGGAGTTAGATTGTGGACTCCTTTCCGGCGAGGTTCTCTGAGTTCCTATGAGTCGCCTTTTCTGCTTTTTGCAAAGCTTTTGGGATTTTCCAGCCTTCGGGTTAAGTTGCCCGCAGTCCTTCAAATTCTTTAGAAGTGTACCGAACTGCCGCTGGAGGTGTTTGTTGTGCTCCTCCCTAAGATCACTGATTTGCTAGATACTGGCGATCCAGGAACCCTGAGAGTAAGGGAAGATGCTACTATTGGATGCTATAGAAGATTGATAGGCTTCAGAAACGAACCGGTCCATGTCTACTGCTTTGGCTGAGGGGTCGTCGAAGCTTGAAATTCTATCCATTGCGGGTTTTCCCTGCTTGACGGGGAGCTTACAATTTAGATACTAAGGAGCAGAAAATGGAGTGGCTTACGAGGTTTGCTGTCACTGCACACTCTCATTTTTTAAGATGGGTGGCTCGTTTACGACACAAAGTTCACATAAGTACGCCCATATAGCTAACACGACGGGTCTCCAATAGCTATGTGGGACGCCTCCTAACGCTTGCATTGCATCCCCTTCGTCACTACAGTGTTAGCTGCGAGTTACATGCTGGTTTTCCAACTACAGATATCGAGAGCGTATGCACAGATAACATCGAAGATGTTTGGGATAAAATGTACCACGTATCGATTCGGAATAATATAGATATATGAGTTACTCTTGGAGTCTAGAGAAAGACGGCGGCAGCAGCGAAGTGTGGGACATGGTTTGAAATGTTTCCTGGGAGAAGAGTCTCCTAGGAAATAGCCAGTGTCACACCTTGAATCACCCTGGCGCAAGCAGCGATTCAATTGGCATGCAAATATGTCAATACCTCACGCAGGAAACGACGAAACTGAAAAGGTTTCTCGCCATGAGAATGGCGGTATCTTTGCTTACACGAAAACGAAAGACCGATACCTTTATCGCCACCAAACTTATATGCTTTCCCGAATTGGTCCCATTTCACTCTTCCCACTTCTCAACCAAAAAACCCACACCAAATCCACAAATAGGATAATCCCGAAGCTCACCACCAACGATCCACCAAATACCCACCGGTGATATTACGGAGCGTTTTCTTCCGTCATTCGAATACTCGTAACAGCTATGCACCAAGGAACCACGTATAGTATATTCGGTCCTAAGGATTGGTAAAGATACCACCGTGGCTGAGTAGCTAGCAAGATGGTAGCTAGCTGCGTGCTCAGAGCGTAGAAGTCATACGCACGGCTTCGCCAACGGTTTCTACTTCTTGTTTGAGTTCATTGTGCAATTGTAGCTTTGTCACATGTATGCCCGATTCTTACACCTCCCTTCGGTTGGGCGATGACAAAGCCCTAAATACTGACTTTATTCAAGCCTTTTATCCTTGAAAATTTAACAGACGTATCTAATCTATCTAATCCATCTAGGACCAAGAACTTGTCGCGACGAGTTTATTGAAATTAATTTCAATCCTGTCTCATTGGACTGGCTTCATAGAAGGCAGCTGAGGTAGTGGATATATACACAGCGGTGCGGATCTGTCCACCGTTATTCCTTCTTTTCTCATATACTCTCCGAGATTGAGGGACCTTCTATTCGATATTTCATTTGGTCTACTGTAAAACATCACACGAAACTGGTGAGTTAATTAATCGAGAAAGATATCAAGGAGATGCGGCCTTACAAATATAAAGAATCGCTCCTAAGCCACGATTCGACCACGGCATCAGCGACGTCCATTTCGTCCTTTACAAAGCTGTTCTCTATCTGATCGAGCAGGTAACGCTCAAATTTAGTGGAATTCATATGCATAAGCGCCATTTGCAATCCGGCGGCTTCAAAAGACCTGGGATAGTAACCAGCGGACTCCCAATCGACAAGGCAGATGGTTCCATCACGTTTCTGTATAATGTTTCGCGGCGCCAGATCTAAATGACAAATGGCTAGATCGTAATCTCGAAGTGACACTTTAGGGCATCGCTTAATTCTTCTGTTCACCCAGTCTTCCAACTGTTCGAGACTTTTAAAATTTGGGTTGTCGCTCTCCCACATGATACCGAATGAAATGCCACCACCAAGAGAGCCAGGGATTTTGCTCGAGATGCGTATGGTGTGAAAATGTTTGACGATATCCCACACCTTCTCGGCCAAGGCCTCGTATTCAGACACCGAAGCTGAATCCCCGTCAATATATTCCATAGCCAAGTAGGCATCGTTGTTGTATTTGAAATATCGATAAACTCGTGGAACGTATACAATAGCGGGGTCTAGAAGCGTCCTAGCCACGCGAAGGTTGTCGGCTTCCACTTTCAAGCGACTCCCAACATCAGGAAAAAGCTTGCTCGCCCTCGTAGACTTGATGACTGCTTCGTCCGAAATCTTCACTACTCTGCCGCCAAGCTTGATACTATTTTTGTGGTAGCATAACTGCGCTAGCTCTGCATCGGATAATGTTTCGTGTAATGCCATATCTTGGTATCGATGGCGACGAGGGATTAACGTATCCGGCGGTTTAAGGGAATTCCGAATAATTACCTCGATGGTGCGTGCCGTCGTTCGTTGCGAGTAGACTAAACCAAGATATCAGTATTCGTCGGAATCATAATTGCAACCCCAAATTTTCGGTTATGTCGCGTGTTTGCCAGAATATTCCGTGATGGTTAAGGAATGTTATTTGAGGCGATGGCGATCCAATCGTGCTTTAATTCTGCTCAAGATCGTGTTGTTGTTTGTTTCTTCGTGCCAAGACTATGAACACCTTGGCCCACTTGGTCTCTCAAGCCAGACTCTCCATCTCAGTTGCACCTGTCTTTGACGCTCTCAATTACCAACGACCTCGGCAGCGAACCTGTGGGTTATTCTCATCTAAATCTCATCCAAATCTCAACTCAGGAATCAAGAAACAATGAGCGATCCGTTTATTACCTCCGTTCGAGTTGTCGTTCACTCTACTGGAGCCATGGAAAATGGCAGGAGCGTCAACCATTGGTCTCTTTACTTGCTACCAGGCAACGGCGAGTCGACGCGAATCAACATGAGAGAGAAAACGAAGGAGGAATGGCCATATCACCTCGAGACTGACGCGGAACACAGAGAACCCGGCACTATGGAGACAACTCACTACGACTATGACCTAACAAACTCCAACATCACTTACTGGGATTATCCATGCATCTGCCCGTGTAAAGGAAATGACTTCATTAACACTCTATTGCGAAAGGGGCGAAACTACTATACTATGGCCATCGGTGGTTCCGGGTGCCGCTATTGGGTGTAAGAATTAAACCATTTCTTGAAGAATGTAAATTTCGGGCTGATGAATCTTCAGTTGGATGGCTATATCTGACTTGCAAGCGAAGGGTTTATCAATCCTGATACTCCACAAATTTTGTATGCGCATTTGATGAGGCACTATTCCAGGGCCAATGGAGGCCTATCAAGCGTTCCAGTCAACGATATGCCGCAAGGGAAGTTTTGGACTATAAAGGAATGGGAAGATGAATTTCGATCATATTAACACTCTCATTTGAATTTGGGTGTTTGGTGCCTCATACGGTGCTTCGTAAGAAGCAATCAGGACATCAACTTCTGACATCTTCAAGCTATCCTTTGGGGTAGAAGGCCCACAACAAAAACAACTCAAAGGCCAAAGCATTTCCAAACATTATCTCCATCTCCATGTCATTACGTTACCTCCATGTTCAGTTCATCATGTTATCTCCATGACGATTTCAGCGTGTTATCTCCGCGCATTTATTCTATAAAATCTGCAAGTTGCAACATCATGTGGTTGCATTGGCGAAGAATACTTTTGCGGCTCCACTTGTCGCGATTGGAGCGAAAAAGGAAATCGCGAAACAAAAGCTGGCAGATTAGGGACCGCCACGGGTCATGTTTGCCCCTGGTGTGGCATGTTTACATGTAGTCAAGGTCACACTGGGTGATCAACAAAGTCTATAAATTATAAAGGTCCTGGTAGAAACCTCGTATGTGTGGTAATATGTCAAGGGGAGACTCTGAAACCTTAACTTAAGCAACTTTTGGCAGTGATTTTGTAACGTGGAAGAAATCGCGGAATAACTGTTTTCTAAAGACGCTAGGCCCAGTGAAGAGATTGGGCTCATTTATTTAATGCAGGGATTCCCAACGACACAAGTCACGCTGGTGACTATTGCCTGCGGTGCTCCAACGAAATATGCCGGGAAACTAGGCCGAACGGGTAACTTACGATCCCAGGATGCGGGGGATTAATCAATCACCGTGCTCGCCTTATGCAAATATCACATGGCAGTCTTTCGATTGGGCATTTTAATTGTTGTCATAGAGGAACATGATTGGAAAAGGATGCAATTTAAATTCCTTGCGGACCAGAAAGTTGCTTACTCTACGTTCACACGACAAAAGCTTAACTACATATATGCGAGAGAGGGTGAATTGAATTCGATTAACTCTAATTCAAGTTTATATGAAAGAGGCTTACATAGCAAAAATCTCAACAGCTAACTGAAATGGTTAAGAGCTAAAATTGATCATAGGCTATGATTGGGCACAGCCTAAAATAGACCACAGACCTAGGTTACAGGCCAAATTAAGTTACAGGCCAAAATAGGCGAGCTGCTGAGTCGATGTTCGAATTGTACGAGCATAACCTCGCTCGAGGTCAATAAGCACTTCTTTACATCGTTCTCCAGCGACTGCGAAGGACCAGTCGAGGCTCAGACAAGAGTGGAATCAAAGCCAATGGGGAAGCTCACTTCCAGGCGACACCTAACACCGGAATTACCAGGCCCGTGGTAACCAAACTCATTCCGGCATTCGAAAGATACTAGGATATTCAACCTACGATACCCTTTCCAATATAGACTAACTTCTAAGAGATCATTTAATGAGCGATTTTGGTGAGGAGCAATGTTCCCTGAAATAGAACGTTACCTGAAATTTAATTTTGCCTGAAGTGTAAAGTAAGTGAATTGTGATGCTCTCTAATTTAAATTTCGTGAAGGATTGGCGAAAGTTAGTTGAAAAATACATTTACGTGTATACATGCTTGACTAATACGTTAAATTAACGGTGCCCTCACAGACTCCGTCAATTTAAGTGTATTATCATCTCTAGTCTATAATATCACAAATTCGAGGCTTGACTTATATGTACTTTGCATTCAGAAACGAAGTAGTGATTATAAATACATGCTAAGTTGCCCGGATTTTCTTAAATAATATTTTCTTGAAGGCTTTCAGCCATTCAATTCTCAATTTAAAGCAGCAAGCTCGAAACAAATCAATCTTGAACTGCATCTACTCATTATGCACCTCCAACAAGACTAATCCCTTCAGGTTAATAACAAGACAAGAAGTCCAGCCAAGGTTGAACATGAATGTCATTCTAGTTACCTAGTGCTGCAGCGAGAAGCTTGAAACCGAGGCGCACCGGTCTATAATATGTAGATGTCAACAGTATCTCACGTAATGTCTTCTTCAGCATCCATAAAACCGAAAATATGCTGCATAGAGCGATATACATTTGCTAAAGACTTAATGCTACGGCGTTCTCAAGATCTTCTGGACTAAACTCTAAAATAGAAATTATTCTCCACCAAAGGAAGTAGGAATAGAATTCGAGAAAATACCAAACACCAGATGGCATCCATTTATCTTACTAAAACAGGAAAGAGTACAAGTATAGAATGTTGCACCTAGAAACCATTATATATAAAAATGGAGTATCTATATGATTGACAAACCGTTCATCTACAAGAAGCGCAAGGAATAGTATTGTTGAGTTTCTGGTTCCCTAGCAAGTAGTTAACTTATACACTCACCTGCAATAGTATTAAAATCTACACTTCCTCCCCAATGGTTCAATTAAATTGCTGAAAATGTTACTACCATTCCGCATATGGTGTTTTTGGCATATATAAGGAAGTCCCAACAAATATTCTGAAAAAGTTTCGCGGCATTCATCACAAAGAAAAATTTGACTCCCGGGCCCCCCTAAAGTTTCATTGTAAATAGAGGGGAAATTTCCAGACCTGAAGCCCTGCAGTTGATGTAAATCCGGTGCTAGAGGTTTCTGGGGGTTTTCTGGCACGCTTGTCATCTACGTCGAGAACGAAGCACTTATGGAGTTCCTGCAGAAGATTGTGATGAAGGATCATATGGTCTTCGACACTTAGCTGATCTAGGCTTTTTGTGCTTCTAAATATATCGAGAAGTTTTCCATAACGGCTTAAGGGTTTGGAATAAATAGCGAAGGTGCTAGAGGGGTTGTTTTAGACGTCCGAAGTATAAGACAGCAACACTTAATTGGTGGATACATATAAATGCATTACTTTACTTAACTGGTATCTGGTTTCTATTATGTACCTGCAGCGATATTCACAGTAGCAAAAAAGCAACTTCCTCTTTAAGATGATACAATATCTATTAGGTAACTCTGCGAACTGACATTGCTCCAAAAGTCAAAGCAAGAAGCTACGGAAGACCAGCAACAAATGGCAGCGCTAAGAGGAGAAGTGTGGGAAACCGGTAAAGGACCGAATAATATCGACGATTTCGAGAATCTATCATCTTTCGATGCCGGGGAAACCCTTGATGATTTGGAACAGGAAACTGGTAGTTCGAATCTAATACTGGATATCAAAAATGCTATAAGCAGCTTGAACTCCGTTACAATAGACGTGAACGCGGAAAACCAAACTTGGTCATCACAGCGTTATACCTCTTTTGAAACTCCATTAGGTATTAATGTCGGTGACGCAAGATTTTTGGTACCGGAGTTGACGGAAATAAGGTTGATCAATGTGATGATATCCATCGTACCCTACGAAAGGAGCACATACATTACCATCTAGGCCATAAGCAGAGGCCTCCAGGCCACCTTGGCAACCATACTTAGGCCAATGGGCTATGTTAGCAAAAGCCCTGGCCTAATCACTACTGTTATAAACATAAAAATATATAATTACTGCTAAACACCCCACTATTATTCTTATTAGGATAAAAATTATATATTTTATAGTAATTAAATAAAATTTCTAACATCTTTAAAATTTTTAATAAATTGAGAGGCTTTGTTATTGTAGATATAAATTATCCAATCACTATACTAAAAGTTTAAATATAATATAGTTGTAAAAAGAGAAGGATTTAAGGAATAAAAACTTTGTAGGAGTCGGCTCTTTACCTAGAACACTATAAAAAACAAAATAACCAAAAATATGCAGTAATCAGAAAATAATGAATAATTAATAAATAAAAAATGAATAATAAAAGATAGAAATATTGCAAGGTAGCTCTTATATATAATTATATATATAATAAGCCCTTTAATAACAGTCTAGCCAATATGTATATGCATGATACATAGTTTTATTTAG
Source organism: Dactylellina drechsleri (assembly GCA_036971345.1). Classification (NCBI taxonomy): domain Eukaryota; kingdom Fungi; phylum Ascomycota; class Orbiliomycetes; order Orbiliales; family Orbiliaceae; genus Dactylellina; species Dactylellina drechsleri. The sequence goes on from JAJTUB010000051.1 coordinate 165,392, forward strand.
AGAATCTCTGGATGTGCTTCTGAAATTGTTGCTTTGGTATCCCGAGGTTTGAGTTTCCTAAATTTCTTTATATTCTTCTTGCTTAATTTGTATTATAAGGTACTTAAGCTTGTTTTCAATTAAATAGGACTGGGCATTTCTATCTGAAATAGTTAGAAGATAAGCAATTTCGGTAGAGATAACCGATGTTAATTGCTACCTGTACAAATATCACAATTTTATGCAATAATACCTTAAAAACCAACGATCAGGTGCAGTTTTATTTTACAATTATAGTAAATGGGAACAACTTTGTCACTAATTTGACAAAAAACTTACCTAGTATCTTCTATTACAGCAAGCTATATTGGTGTTTAATTAATTCATGACAGGTCATTCGGCAATTGAAGCTGCAAGAGGAGCTCGGGTCGATACACCCCTCTGCGTTAACTTAAGCAACTGCGGGCATACCACAACACGGGATAGCAACCTTGTTATAAAGAAAAAAACTCTCCTCATCAGCTCTCAATTTCCTTCAATATTTCCATAATTTCTCTGTAAATTTCATTCTTCTCTGTATATACTGTCAAAGTATATAGTACCGTAGAAATTCAACTCTCACGGTACCAAATAACTCTAGAGTACCAAATAACTCGACGGTCTATACGGTATACATAACCAACAAGAAGAAGTCTAATAATAGATCTGAGAGGCCCAGGCTGTCGAAGGCTTGTGTCCTGATTAATGATGAAGTTGAGTATCTTTGGGGTGACAAGGTTCTGGAACTATAAGCAAGCTAACAGACCCAAAATAAGATCCAGGGCTACTATTGATGATAATAATGGTGATATGAACAGTAGTAGTGATGCCAGTGATGCCTATGATACAGCTGAAGAGTAGCCTGTCCTGTAGAATGGATTACAATGACTGTTGTTGTGTTTCACTACTATGATGTTTCACTTCCGCGTCTGTAACGAATCCGTCGAAAGTAATGAGTGTTATTCCGTGTATTCTTCTTCCTACCTTCTAGCATCATGCGGACTGATGGTAATATACACTTTTGATTTTGCAGAGCTTTCATTCTAAAGAGCTCTTCAATATATGCTAGAACCAATCGGCGTATACGCTCTTCGGTGGTTCATATCCATGCGGTGGCTGGTTACTTGGTTGTGACTGGTGTATAGGTGCTCCCTATTCTGACATATAGGATTGCATGGATATTGCCTATAGTCATACATATGGCCCCACCGACGTCTTCTATTTCTTGCTTGAGCTCATTGTGCTGTTGTGGCTTTGTTACAACCAGCGCCCTTTTAAAATCAATTTCCTAATAGTAAGAAAATATTGGGAGTACCTATTTCTGGAGAATGGCAATGTTGATCATTTTTTTAGAATTTATATCTGGACTGGAAATTTTAAACGGCGGTGACCTCACCAAAAGCTTCATATGCTTTGGTGAAAGAAAAAGAAAAATCTTGGTTAGGTGCTTAATCAGTTTTCCACAGAATAACACCTCTATCAAATCTAATATTTTCATACTCACTCTAGGGAAATGTGCAAATGCGCTGCTAAACCAAAATAACATTAATATATCAAATTAGCCATAGTAGAATGAAAACAATACTCCAACTAAGGAAGAGATAAATGCTCATTAGTAACACCTTTATTATTTTGAAATAAGCTTCGTCAATTATTTTTAAAATTAATTGGTTTATCTTTGTTATCACTGGGGATAAAGTTATAATTACTAAAATTTTTGTCAAGACCTTTTAATAATAATAGTTAATATTCTTTATTTTTATCCTTAAAAACAAACTTAAAATAAATTTTATTTTTATATAATAGCTTAAGTTAACTAAATCTTAAAAACCCAATATCTTTATCTATAAATTTATATTATTCTAGAGTATTTATATAAATTTCAATTTAAGTATAAATAACTATAATAAATTATCAAAAATCATAAACAAAATATTATAACCAACAAATATTTACAAGGAACTTAACAGCACATTAATAAATATATATAGAGTTCTGAAGTAACCCCTATAACATTTATAATAATATTTTTTAGTAATTATCCTTTATTAATATTAATACTGAAGGTGCCGTCATAGCAATCCTCATTATTATAACCAGCATTAAAGAAATTTGTTCAGTAGTTTAATATATTAAAAAGTATTTACTAATCCTAGAATTGGCCATAATATCTATACTAATAACAAAAGAGAAAGTAAAAAAAAAAAAATATTTTTAAAATCTCTGACATAATACTCTTCTTCTTGTAGGTAGCCTTAATTTTACAAGTTTTATATGATAAATAGGTTTTCTACTAAGAATTTATTAAATGTAAGAAAAGGAAGAAGCCTTCCAACTTACCTTATCAAATACTTATCCAAATTAGTTAGATATATTAAGGAAAAATGTTTGGTATATAATTTATTCAATTCTTTGGTTTCCCTTTTCTATTATGTGTATAAAATAACCAAAATGGCTACAGATCTAAATAAGGCATATACCAAGATAGGACATAGACCAAATAAATAATAACCAAAATAAAACATTAAACAAAATAAGATTTAGGCCAACAATAAAAGTAACCAAAACAGGTCAAAAACCAAAAAAAACCAAAGCCCAAAATTTCAAAATAAAATACAAACTAAAATAACAGGTAAGCTAGAAAATCTGACTACCTTAATTGAGGTTTAACATGTTAGCCTTAAAAACTACAATTTAGAGGTATCTAGATGCAATTTAGTTTTAAAATTGGAATTATTTTATACACATTAGTTTATTTTTGTTTGTTATAATTATATAATAGCTGACGTCTTGTTAAACCAATCTTTTATTGCTGTGATATTATTTTAAATTGTAAGGTTTGTTTATATGTCCTTTAGTAATTGTAAAATGATTTCTTGTTTTCCAGATTGTTTTATAAAAGAATCACAAGAATATATAATGATTGCAATTGTTTAAAATTTGTATAAAAAGAAAAAGAAGGAGAAGAGATATAACCAAATATGTTAGTCATGAAATAGTTCTGGGAGATCCAGAAAAGCTCAGAAACTGTGTTTAAAATTTATATAAATTAAAGACTAGCTTTGTGAAATTTGTGAAGCTATATGAGAAAAGCTTGTAAAAAAGAGATATATATTTATGAAAAAAATATAATAAAAATCATATATAATTTATTTTATAAACACATTATTAATAGAAAATAAATATACAGCCAGCTACTAGAGTCAGTCCTTGGCACTATAGGGTAGTGTTTGTGAAGTGACTATATCACATATTTTATGTTAACAGGAATAGTGGTATTTATAAAGGATGATGTTACTAGGAATGATAAGTAAGTAAGGTTTGTTATAGGGCAAAATTTCACTATTTTAATTTTTGCAACTACTGGTTATGCTTTGTTAGTGTAGGATTTAGTAAAACACAAGAATAGCTCTTTGTAGTTAAAAATTTAAAGGGCAAAAACACCAAATGTATTACCTACTTGAAATATAGGTTATATAAATGACTTACAAGATTAAATTCCTTGGGGAGCTATTAAACAGAACTGTAGCATCTGTTCAAGGGTGAAGTAGTAGATTCTTTTATGGTGGTTTTTAAAAATAATATAAGAGTTTATAGTTTGGATATGTGATTTGTAAGATATTTGAATTTCCAAAGTTAATAGAAATTGAAATAAAATAGGAACAAGGTTGGTTGTCAACAAGTGCATACTTTATAAAAATATGGTAACCTAATTCAACTAACTCTGAGAAGCAGCAGGTAGATTAAAAAAAATAAAATTTGAAAGTAAGAAAAACCTAGAATAGGAAGGTATACTAAAAGGTATTACTGGAGCTTTAAAAGTGCTCTCGAACTCCTGGAAAAAAATAACTAATAGAATTATTATTTATTATTTAGCTACAATTCTCCAGAATTTATCAAAAACTACTAAACATTAAAAATTTAACTAGGTTTTAACTTGCATTTAATATTTTATTAATTTTCATTTACTTGCGCAATATTATAGTTATATTAACAAAATAATCAATTAATAGTTAAATTAATATTAGCAAAAATTTTACTAAACCAAATCAATTTTTTTATAATTTCAACTTGAAAATTTTGGATTTTGTTAAAAGAAAATATAAAAATGGTAGTAGGTACTATTAAACACTAAAAATCATATATAAACCAAGAGAATAAGCCAATTATAAAAATATTAAAAATTATAATTAAAAAGAAAAAAAATTAATATTGAATATAAACTCAAACTAAAAATTTTTAATTATTTTAATACAATTAAAATATATTAATTTAGTTATTACAGAAGTATAATCTATTAATACAAATATTTTGAAGGGTGATTAACAAATGCTCTAAAGTTTTAACATCGTTTTTAAATTAAAAAAAATTATTAAAGTTTAAACCATATTAATTATAATATATAAATTATCACAAATTATCAATAAAAAATAATATTTGGAATATAAGAATTAAATCTAATATCTCTTTTTAATAAGTTTTAATATTCTAATTAGTTTAGAGTGCGACATGGGGCGGGTTGGGTTGGTTTCTAGATGGTTGAAATTATTTATGGGTTGGTTTTTAGATGGTTGAAACTACTTACAGATTAATTTTTAGATGGTAGAAATTATTTATAGGTTGGTTTTTAGATAGTTAAAATTATTTATAAATTAATTTTTCTTTAAAAAAAAAAACTAAGGATGGGTTTAAAAACTGTTGAAATTATAAAAAACTATTTTGTCAAAAAATTGTAGAATTACAAAAAAAAGCAATTATATTTAAATTATATTAATTTACATATGGATCTAAACATTTTTTATATAAATCCATATATAGAGTAATATTTTTATTTTTATTACTCAAATTAAAAATTGAAAAGCTTAAAATATTAAATTAAGAATTTCTAAAATAATTACAAAAAAATGAAAAAAAAATTAATTATATTGAGTTATTTTAACTTAGAAGTTTATAATTATACTTAAATTTTATTTTTTATTATTAAGTATGTTTTAAATAAATGTTACCATTTTCAACATCAAGGTTTTCATCAGCAAAAAATCTGGTAGCCTAAGAGGATCTTTAGTAGTGTTGAGAGGTTGCAGGGGTCGTATAGAGAACAGCCTCAAACACTCAGAAACTGATACCTTATCAAAAGTTATTTTTATTAAACATATTTAAATTGATAATAAAAAGAATCATCAAGAGTATAAAAAAAGACACTCAAAATTCTCAGAATATCTTTGAAAAAATTTGAAATCTATCAAATTTATATATGTATATATAACTTCAATTATTGATCTTTATATTCCTTCTTTTTTTCAAAAAAATTTTTTTAAATAATATTTTTTATTTTAATTTGGAGGTAGATGTTGAAAATCTATTATAAATCTCCTGTAACCTCTTTATTATTTGATTGATTAAATAAAATATATGTTTTTTTAAAAAAAATATTATTTTTATTGTAAGTTATCTATTAAACCAATCAATTTTATATTAAATACATGATTGAATCTAAATAAAAATATTTTTATTATAATCTTTTAAAAGACTGTTATAGTCTTCTCTAATGTTCTTGTTGTTGATGGATTTTTTTTAATTTTTTTAAATTTTTAAAGAAAATGTATTAATTAATTATATTCTAGTTTTTTTTAATTTTTTTAATCTAGTTTTTTACTAGCTCTTCAATGTTTTCAACTTGTTTTATTTGGTTTTGCTGTTGCTATTATTATTATTATTTTTTTAGAATTTAATCAAATTGTTCTACTAACTGGAGAAAAGTTAAAACTTTAGGGAGTTTAATAAAAGATAATATAAAAATAATATAATTATATTATTATTATATTTTTCTAAATTACTGTTTATATATTATTAAGCTATATTTTTAAAATATTAATTAAAATAATTTTTTTATACAAAAAATAACTATTACCTTTTATCAGTTTAATATAATTTTTTTTTAATTATAAATAAATTAAAACTATTTTACTATTTTTTATTACTATAAAAATGTTTAAATTTGCTAAAGTTATAATAATCTGATTTACATTTATATTATAAAATTTGACTATATTAAAATTGTTTGCTTTTAGATTCCTAAAGTTTTTGTATGGGTAGTTTGTATTATCTTAAACAAAGGTAAATTTAGTAATATTATTTGGATAAAATATCTAGATTTTAATATAAACTTTAAAAAAAAATAAAACTAAAACTTTTGATAATTTTAAAATAATAATAATAATAAAAAAAGTGTTAATAATAAATTTACCGGAAGTAATTGTAAAAATAAATTAACAAACTTTTAGCATCTAATTATAAATTGACAAATATTTACCACTATTAATAATTTTCTGTAATTTTTTTTATTTACTTTTTTTTTAGTTTTCTTAATTTTTACTTCTTTTTATTTTGTTTTTAATTGAAGATTTTTAAAATTTCTTATAAAATTATTATCAAAATATATATATTTATTTAAAATAGTATATTTTAAAGTAATTTTTATATTTTCCTTATATTTTTTAAATATATCTTAAATAATTTCTTTTAAACTGATAAAAACAGACTTTATTAGATTATCATCAGCTAATTTCAAACTTCTAACATCAACCTAATCATCTATAAAAATTACATTTTCAGTAATATTAAAATAAGTTAATTTTATAATTTTAAAAATGAAATTTTTTTTTTACTTAATATTAAAATCTTCCCAGCCAATCTACTCCCATTAGCTGTTAATATAGCATAAAATATTATATTTATAATTTGAAAGACCTGTAAAATTTATTGCTCTACATTTATTATCTTTTTTTTTACTTATGCTTGAAAATCCGGTATTTTTATTTTTATTGTTTCTACCATTTTCATCATCTCCTCCATTTCCTTTATCATTACCCAATACCAGATTTATAAAATCCACCAATTCTATAATTTAATATATTAATTTTTTAATTTAGATAGTTATTAAAAAATTAATAATAATTTAACAGTTATTATTTAAGATAAAATTTTTAAATTTAACCTAGTTTATATATATAAGTTAATATCTTATAATAAATTTTCAATATTTTATAAAAATTTACTTTTTAAATTTATTTTAGTAATTATTTTATTTCTTAACTTAAAATAAATATAATTAAAATTATCCAAATCAAAACTAATAATAATTTTTATATTAGCAATTTTGTTATATCTTCTATCTAAATATAAGCTATTAGCAAATACTAAAAATTTCTTATAAAATTCTGATTCTTACCTTCTGATTCCTAAAAAAATTATTCTTTAATTATGCTGTTAGCTTTGGAGATTTCCACAGCCTTATCATTTCTTACGATCGTAGTACTGATATCAATTTTTTTAACTAAGAGGCTGTTAGCTGATTTTTGGTGTTTTATGGTTCATTATTTTAGAATATTTATTAATTTTGTGCTTTTTTTTTCTTGGTAGTGCAATTTTGCCATTATTATTATTGTTGTTGTTATTATTGTTATTATCACCATTTTTATTGTCATTTTTAGTTTTATTTTTAGCTTTATCTTTAATTTTATTTTTAACTCTATTTTTTGTAATTTTCTTTTTTTTTCTTATAATAAATACTATCTTATATTTATTAATTAAAATTTTCTTATAATTTGAAATAAGATTTTGGAAATTTGTTATTTACTTGGTTTTCTATTAATAAGTTTCTTATTTATATTTTTATTAAATTTTTTTTTGTTATTTTTTTTATTTAGTGGTTTAGATGATTTTACTGCTGCTGCTAATTCTTTGGTGTTTGTTATTGGATTATCTAAATCTTTTAAATATTTTAATTTTAAACTTTTACATCTGAAATTAATAGATGTGAAAGTTGATCTAAAATCAACAAAATCTTCAAACAAATCAGGATTTTTAATTTTATCAAGGTTTTCAATATTAGAATTAGATTTTAAATAATAACTAAGATGTACAGGTGTGTTTAAAAGAATAGTTAGAAAATTAATAATATTTTTAAAAAATTTGTTGTTGTTTTAAAACCATTTTGGGATTACATCTTTAAGATATCTAAAATCAGGTATATATAAATTAATAATATTAAAAATTAAATTAAAAAACGGAAAATCTACTTTATTATTTAATATTTAATTAAGATTATAATTTATTATTTTATCAAAATTTTAATTTGTTTTAAGTTTTTAATTTTAGAGATAGGTAGCTTTTAATAATCTATTACTACACTTTATTTTAATATTGGAATAAAAATATTAAAAATAGTATTTCAGAATTGATAACTTATTTAATATATAAATTATTAATAGGTATAGAATTTTTAAAGTTTATTTAAAGTTGAAGAATTTTATAAGAGTACTAAATATTAAATAAAAATAAAATAAAATAAAAGCAATAATGGTGATAATAGTAATAAAAAAAAAAAATGATTAATAGTATTATAAATTAATATATATTATTATATAGTTTATCATTGAATTTGCTTTTGGATAGTTATTTAAAATTGATGGAAGTTTTTGTTGAATTTTAGTAAATTTAAATATATTCTTTAAATATTTTTTGTTTTTATTTGTTTTTATATTTAAATATTTTAGAATTGATTTATATATTTTTAATATATTAAAAATTTTGGATTTATTTGTTATTTAAGATGTATAGGAGTGAGTGCTGGTTTTTGGAAATATAATTAGAAGATTCTAGTTGCTGTATTGTACTATAGGATTAAACTAAATTAAGAAAGAATTGATTATTAAGTAACTTATTTTTTTTTTTTATTAAATATCTTTTTAATTTAAAATTGTTGAAAAATGTTTTAAATTTAGAAAAAATTTATATTAAATACCTAATATTTTTTAACTTTTATTATTTTTTAATTTTTTTTAAATTATTGAATATTATAATACTATTAATATATCTACTTTAGGTTTTCCATATCATTTTTACTCAAAACTATATTCAAAAATTAGTTGGTATAATGTATATGAAAAACGGTTTTATTATTAAAAATTTTAAACTACTGTTAAAAGTAATATTTTAGATTTTAAGTATTTAATTTTATATTTTAAGATTTAATTAATTTAATTAAAAAACTTATATAATTCTCCTTTTTCTTCCTTAGACTTCGAATGTTTTTTAAAAATTCGTACAAATATATATCCAAATACTGATACTACAATCACATTTGAAAATTTATTATTATAATTGATTAAAAACCTATTCTATTTGTTTACAAATTATATAAATTATAAATTAGTAAGGTGTGGTTGATACAAAATAAAATATCAAAAATTAAGATTAACAATTTTTTTGATAATGGATTTTTAGAATTTTTTAATACATCCTTCTAATCTGCACATACCCTTTAAAAATAAATTGAAAATATGGCCAGAAATTTAAATCTTAATTTTTAAATTTTAATTTATAATTAAGTAATTAAAAATCTAGAATTATAGGAATATTTTTATTATAATTTTATTAATTGTATAAGTTATTTTTTTAGGTAGTTAGTGTACACTAGTAATTTAATATACGCACTAATTAAAAAATATAATTTGGAAAACAAATAATTATATTCAGAATTGTATATAAGTAACTAATAATAGAAAATATAAATATATAATTTTAATTTTTTTATATTTTTGTTTAAAATATGTTTTCTTATATATTGTGTTGTATATCAGATATTGATTATTTTTTAGTTGATATTACCAAAAGGCTTGACATTAATTCCTATTATTTGCACATTAAATATTATTTATTTGACTAATTTTTTTGGTGATAAAAAATTATGGTTGATTTATTTAATAATTGGTAATCTGCCTTTTAGTGTTTATAGTAAGTTATTACTATTTATTTGGATTTTATTTATATTTATACTAATATTATTAAAAAAAAAAGATTTTAATAACTATTAGAAATTGAAAGTTGATATTAATATTTAAAAAATTTTATTTAAAATATTCTAATTATTAAACAAATGAGAGCCGGAACTGGATGCTAAAAATTTTATGGAATTTGGTTTTAATTTGAAATATACTAATGGTTTTATTTGTTTATATATACCTTGATTATGTGGTTGGATTGTAGACCATATGGAATACACTAATTTATTTAATATTAATATAAGATCTTGTCCTATTTGCAAGGTAAATACTTAAAATCTTGGAAAGTATGCTTTAAAGGTAGTAAATTATAATTATTATTCTTATAATAAACTAAAACTTTAATTTTTAGCAACCTTATTTTGATAAGTTCAAAAATTGTTAATCAAGAAGTTAAAAAGTAAAAGATTAAACCAAGTTTTATTAAACTTTTGTTAAATTTCTAAAATTCTACTACACACACTTCCTAAACCAGATCTCTTATACAGTCTTTATCTCAATACTTTAAAAAATGTATTAAATTGGGTTAATCAATTTATTTGATAATATAAATGACTTGATAGCTTTAACTGAGCTTAAGTTAGACTTCTAGTATATCCTGGTTTCTTTTATTTTAAAAAACCATTTTTATAAATTATACAATAGCAAAGGAAAAAGTTTTGCATAACTGGTAAAATTATTATTTATTATTTAGTTGCAGCTTTTTAGAGTCCATCAGAAACTACTAAATATTAAAAATTTAACTAGATTTTAATTTATATTCAACATTTTATTGATTTTTATTTACTTGCACAATATCATAGTCATATTGGTAAAATAATTAATTAATAGTTAAACCAATATTAGCAAAAATTTTACTAAATTAAATTAATTTTTTTATAATTTCAAAATTCTAAATTTTATCAAAAGAAAATACAAGAGTGGCAGTAGGTATTGTTAAATACTGAAAATTGTATACAAGCTAAGAGAATAAGTCAACCATAAAAATATTAAAAATTATAATTAAAAAAAAAAAAATTAATACTAAATATAAGCTCAAATTAAAAGCTCTTAATTATTTTAATATAATTAAAATATATTAACCTAATTATTATGGAAGTATAATTTATTAATATAGATATTTTGGAAAATAATCAACAAATACTCCAGAGCTTTAACATTATTTTTAAATTAAAAAAGGTTATTGAAATTTAAATTATATCAATTATAATATATAAATTATTGTAAATTATTAATGAAGAATAATATTCAGAATATGAAAATTAAATTTAATATTTCTTTTTGATAAGTTTTGATATTTTAATTAGCTATAAATAGCTTGCCGGAGTTTGATAAAAGATATATATTTTAAATTGAAATAAAATCTTTTGAATCTGATAATTAATAATCTTATAATGGATCCTGATAATCTTTTTAATAAAAATAGTAGTGGTAAGTTGTTAATTATTAAATATTTATATTTAAATAATAATATCTATATATTTTTAGATTTTAAAAATAAAATTTTAGTATAAGATGTTGGGAATTCAATACCGGACGATAAATATATTTTTAGAGGTTTTTGATAATATCTAAAAAAATAATAATGGATTATAGGGAAAGTTATGGCTATTTATTGCTTTAATAATTTATATATAAAAATTTAAAAATTCTTAAAACCACACTGTTTGGCTACAATCACTAATAAGTATATATTAAATAGCTAAGATCTTAACAATTCTAATATTATAAAAACATTTTCTTATCAACTGTTTAATCAATTAGCAGTATCAATTAAAAATTTTCAAAATCCTAATACTATTACAATCTATCAAATTTAATATATCAGATCATTTTCATTTCATCACAAATTATTATGTTAAGATTTTATTTTTCATCAAAAAAAAGGATAATAAAGAGTTTTTAATGAACACTTACTAACTTATATAAAGCTGATTTTACATTTTAAAAATTATTATATCAATTAGTCATTCAATATTATTATGATTACTAATTTTGATTCAAAAGATGGCAAACAATAAATAGACTTTTATGGTTTTATAACTACTATTTTTAAAATATTTTTTAATACAATTAACGCTCCAAACCAACAAATTATTTTGATAAATAAGGTAATATTTTGTTTATATTTATTTTTATTAGATAATAAAGATTTTTTTATTAATATTTATATTAATTTATAAATATATAATATTCTTTATGATGGTGGTAGTTTGGTATAGGATTGTTAGTGTTTGTATGTAATTTTATTTTATTTTATTTTGATTTAAAGAGTATATATGTATTATCTCTTTTTTTTTTTTAAATAAAGAATTTTGTTTTTAAATAAATTATTAAAATCATTTCTTTTAAATTTTAATAATTTAATATTAGTTTTTTTTCCTCTACTTAATATTATTTTATTTTAAAATGGTTTTTATTTGAAAAATAAAATAAAATAATAATTAATAGGATTTTTTTAACCCTCCAAGATTGGTAATGTCTAATAAGAGATAAAAGAAGAAAACTAATTAACAAATACAATCTATATTTATTCAAAACCAAATTAATAAAATTATTCAATTATTAAAAAACATATTAAAAAAATCTATATTAATTGTTGAATATCCAATTCCTAACACTACCCTCTTATCAAACTAAAATAGCAATACTAATCCTAAAAATAAAATTAGTATTAATCTTTTAAATTATAATTTTGTTGAAAGTAAAATAAATAATACTTTTATTGATCTTATCTTATTAGTTAATCAATCAGAATAATTAAATCTTTTAATTTTAGGATTTTTAGTATCCACTTCTTAATTTTCAAAGTATGTTTATAATTTATTAACTTTTAACTTAAATTATAATTTGATTACCAATGATAGGTAAGTTAGATAATGAATTAAAATTTTATTTTTAATTTCAAAGTTATTTATTGGATGTTTATTATTTATAATATTCTCTTTTTTTTCTCCAAGAAAAAATATTTTAAGTATTAATATATTTAATCAGACTTAATTTAAAATATTTTATTTTTATTCTATATTTTAAAACAGAAGTTAAATTTTGTTATAATTATTAGATACTATCAGATTTCTATAATTGATATTAGTTATAGGTAGCAAAATAATCAATAGAAAAATATAAAAAATATATTAATAAATAAGAAATTAGTAGATTTTATATAAATAAAAAATAAAATATTTATTTAATAGTTTTCTAATAAGATCTGGCTAAATAATAATAAGATTTAATAATATATTAGGTGTTTGTTAAAGGCTAAGCTAATAGCTTTAATAATAAATTAAATAAATATATTTATTAAAATTATATATTATAATGTTTTAATTATAAAGTTAATTTTATTATTTTATTAATAATTATTATAGCTATTTATAAGAATTTGTAAAGAATTTTGTGTTGGATATGTATAATCGTATTAATTTTAATATCAATATTTATTTTATATATATTAAAAGGTTAATTAGTTTAAATTACTTAGATTTTTTAAAAAATGAAGATAAAATAAGCTCTTGATTTTTTTTAGATATTAGAAATTTTTTAATAAATTATAACTGTAGGTCTTTTTTTTTTATTTAGTTATTTGTGAAGTCTTGATTAATTAATATTGGAAATCTTCTAAGGGTATGGGAATGAGGTATGATTTTTTGGTTGATTTATTAAATATTTATATTTTTATTTTTAGTGTAGTTTGTTTTTGGATAAGTTTGAAAAGTTAAGAAACTGATTAGAGGAATTGATAAATCAGTGTTAAAATGGTTAATATATATAATAAGTTAAATGTTCAAAAACTTGTAATATACTCTACTAATTTAATTAAATATTTTTAATAATTTGTTAGAAAATTTTAAATAATAGCTAACAGAAATTCTTATTAATATTCATAAATGTGTAATATAATTTTATACTAGATTTTTAAAATCTATTTTTATTATTGAAAATATTTTTTAAAATATTTTTCTTATTAATAATAAAGAGGTAGTTGTGTTTGAAAAGCTGGTAAATTTATGATGAAAATTTAAAAAAAAATTAAAAACATTATATAAATAGCTTTTTTTTATATATTTATTAGCTTTTGTATATAATATTTTAATATAAAAATTTTTTTAATTAAATATTTTTATTTAAATTGTGCAAACCTGTGCTTAGCTGTTGGAAATCTGATTGAGGATTATTGTTGTTGAAAAGATTCTTGAGGTTATCTTGATTGATAATATTTAAAAGTTTATATTAAGTTATAATATTATTGAGGTTATTAATTGAATTAATATTATAGATGATTTTCTAATAATATAAAATTATTAAAGTTTTTGTGGTGTGGTTGTTTTCAGATGTTTAGAGTCTTATAATAACCACTGAGGATATGGTGCTTGCTAACCTCAAAAGGCCTCCAGAGGACAAAAGTCCTTTGGATCCTCTAAGTCCTCAGAGGACTGGGAGGACAATACAATTTTTTGCTGATGTTGTTTTTTAATAATGTTAAATTTTTAGTTTTCATATTTTTTGTTGTTTTTTCAAAGTATAACTCTAATTTATAAAAATTTTTATAATTATAATAGTTTTAATCATTTTAGTACACAAATAGGATTTTTTTTAAGTTATAATATTTTTAGCTTAGCTAAAAATCTGTTCTATATTAATAAAAATAATCTATATACTAAATATATCCCATACCATCTATAATAATATAGGATATTTTTATCTATATATTTTCTATTAATTAATTAATAATAAATCTGTTTTAACTTAATAAAAAAATTAAAATTAAAATTAAAACTATTTTATATATAAAATAATAATAAATAGAAATGTTATTTTTAAACTTATTATTAATTAATTAACATAAAATTTAGTTTTATTCAAATTTTCATTATCTTCCATTAATTTAAAGTAATTAATAATTTAATAATTTAATTTAAAAAAAAAAATACCGTAAAACTCTTCATCTGGGTTAAATAAGCAAAAACCAAAAAATTTTTAAAAACTTTTAAATTGTTTAATAGTGTTATTTAAAATTTTTTTATATATATAATTTTTTTTATAATATTGTAAGAAGTTGTTATAATATTTAATTTTAAAATTCTTACTTTAATTCTTTAAAATATAGAGAAATAATTTAATTTGTAAATTAAAAATAGTATTAAAATTGTATAATTTATCTTTTTTATTATTAATTCTATTATAATATTTATTTAACTTCTTTTTATAGTGTAGAAGAGGATTTTTAAATAATTTTTTCTAATTATTGGGTGTTAATTTAATTCTTTAGATACACTTCTTTAAATAATCAAATAGTTTATTATAGATATATTAAATATTATATATTCTAGGCTATTTCAATTTAGAGAGAATATTTGTAAATTTATAAAAAAGTTAAAAAATCCTAATTATAAATCGGATATACTTAAGTTCTTTTTTAGTAAGAATATAATAATTTTAATTTTTATTTCCTAATAACCAAATTTAATTTTTAATAACAAAAGTTAGGCATATAAAACAGGTTAATATTAGCAAAATGGAGTTTTAACAAGTTAATATATCTAAAAATAATCTGATAGTTGGGATTAATTTAATTATGTTAATCTTTTTTTATAACCATTTTTAAATTTTAGGTTTAAGCTAGATAAATTTAAATTGTTTAAGGTGATTTGGTGAAGTTATAATCACCTGATAAAGTATTTAAATTTAAAATTATAATAATTATATTCTTTTTAGTTGTTTTTTATTATAAAAAGTTAATATTATTTTATAAATAAAGAACTTACTATAGTAAGTAATTAATGAAATATAAGCGGTAAATCCTTTAATTTATCTAATTTTTTAATATAAAATAGTTTTTGATTGGGGTTGAAGAGGAAGTCTTTAATATTATTAATAAAAGCGTTTATAGCTAATTAAATAACATAAGTGATGTAAAATAAGTAATTTTGTTTATTATTTTAAATAGGGGAGAACTTAATTGCTATATTTGCTAAATTTTTGTTTAGTTGTTAGATTTTGTCTTTATTAAGATTACTATTGATATTTAATAGTTTATGGTTTTTAAAATATTGAGTAAGCTTTTTAACTATTATTCTATTATTATTAATATTATTAGTAATAATAGTATATAATTTATTTATTAAATTATAAATTTTGATAATATTGGTAATAACTTTGGCAATATAAGGATTGGTGTATCTTTTAGTTAAATACTCAAATCTAATTAATATTTTTTATAAATTTTAAATATTATTAATTTAAAAGATTATAA
>JAJTUB010000051.1:181626-253081 GCA_036971345.1 Dactylellina drechsleri
AAAAACCACACCAAAAATCCATCACCAAACGCGTCAATCGACCATCAACTTCCATCAACGATAAAACCATCAAAAAAAATCGTAAAATTATAAATCCAACGGTATGCAATCCAGAAGATCAAGTTTATTATATAGTACGCGTTTCGGTTGTGTACTGTTTGTGGTTGTTTTTAAAATTGCTACTGAAAATAGGCGGTATGTACATGTATAGCGCTAAACGCAATACGTGGTTTATTAGCGCCGCGCTGGTAAACTGATCGGTTTTTTTGTATATATCGTTAGGTATGGTGGTTATAATGTGATTTGCGACGTTTTTTACGGTGTATAACGCATGGTTGTGGTTGTGGACGTGACGGAAGTTGATGGTAGGTTGATGGTCGGTTGATGGTTTGGTACGGCAACATTTTCGAACCCCCCCGGCGATCAAAACTCAATTCTCAAAAAACAACAATCTCAACACATAAAATTTTCCTATTTTATATATTTCTAATATAATTATAATTATAATGCGACCTCGTAACAATATCCTTGATAAATATAAGCTTTTTATAATAAATTTATATCTTAACAAACAGATTTCAATTGATGCTATTCAAATTCTCTTAATTCAACAGTTTAATATTTTATTTGAAATGATTCCAAGCGTTCTAACAATTAGAAAGCATTTTTAGAAATAAAATATTAATTTAAGGAACAAAAGCTAAAAAAACTTTAAAGCTTATTAAATTTATTAAACTAAAACTTTTTTTCAAAATATTAAAGATAATAAAGCTTTAATTTGCTTTATTTAAAACCAAATTAAAAAAAAAATTTCAAATACTAAAATTTTGGAAGTTTTATAAACCACTAAATAGTTTAACATTATTATAAATACTCTTTATCATATTTGATAAGTTTATAATATATATTTTAAAACTATTAAAAATAATAAAATTATTAAAACTACTAAAACTCTCAATCACATTATAAAAAGCTTAACTTTAGGAATTATAATAATTTTTGAACATAATTTTACTATTACATATGTTAAAATTTATTTAAATAATTTTATTTTTAAAATATATATTTGAAATATTATTAAAATTTTAAACCCTAATAATATAACTCAAAAATTTTCCTAATAATAAGTAGTTTATAAAAAGTTTAAAATTTTTAGATTTAACTATATTTAATTTTTAGATGTTTATAATAAAGTTTTACAATATGGTTTTATTATTTATAATATTATAAATATTTACTTTTGTTATATAATCAACCTTTTTATAAATTATGATTGTTATATATTTGTTATAATATAAAAATTATATTTTATTATAATAATTAAAAAAAAATACTTTATTTATACTTATATAAATATAAGTAAAGAGATTTTTTAATAATTAAATATTAAGGTTAATTTAAAAAAATGGAAGAAAAATAATACCTTAATATAAAAAATTATTATATTTATAGAAGTAATGTACATAATATGAAAATTAAAAACTAGTAAAACTTCTTTTATAAAAATTAAATTAATTAATAAATTAAATTATTTCATACTTATAAAAAGAAAAAGTAATTTATATTAAAGAATTACTAGGATTTAAAAGCCATATAATATATATATATATATTATTTTTATAAATTATAGTAAAAGAGATAAGATAAATTTAAAATAATTATAAAATTAAAAATTAATATAATTATCCATATTTGTTAACTAAATAATTATTTTATTTATACAAAAGTAATTAAAGCTTATAATATATATAAAAATTAAATCCAGAATTTCTATAAAAATTATAAATTTAAATAAAAGATTATGATTATAAAAAGTATTTATATCTGAATATTAAATAATTTTATTATAATATATTTATTAACCATAGATTTTTAAATAGGATTAAAAGTTATAAAATTATAGATAATATTTATTTATAAGCCTATTTTTTATTATATGAGAAGCTTAAAAAACATAAAATCTAATATGACCACTTTCCTAATTTAATAACACTTATGAGCACTAATAATTAAATTAACTGTAATTATTAGAAAAAGTAAGAATTACATCAAAAAATCAAAAAAAAAAAGAAACTAAAACTATTAAGTAATTATAAAAAATATAATTAAATTATATAGAAATCTAGCAATAAATAAAAAAATAAAAAAACCAAAAAAAAGTAATATATAAAATAAGTATAATATAAAAGATAAACATAATAAAAAATAATAATAAATTAAATATAAATATTTTTAAATTTAATTAAACCCATATAATACTCTTAAATAACAAGAAAACAAAAGCAAAAAATACTATATTCTAAAATATAATTAAATTTATAAACTAAAAAATTTATATTTTAAATATTAGTATCTATTTAATAATAAATTTAATTAAAAATATTTAAGTACATTATGTCACAGACCTATGGTTTTGACAGTATAATTACCCGTACTTTGTCTTGCGCTATATTGTTCTCAATTCTGCGTTGTTATACTCTATATGTATATTTGATTCCATTACTTGATTCAGTATTCTTGTATTATGTGACCTATCTGCTTGTATGCTTGCATATTTAGATATGTGAATATGTAAAATACCTACACTTATATACTTATACATTTATAGAAGTGAATATGTGATTAATTATATTTGTATGAAATATTTTTATGTATATAAGATTATTGTTAGGATTGATGAATAATTCTTATTTTTTATTGGTTAATTCAAATATAATATAGATTTATAGTTTACTATAATTTTTATTGTTGTTATATATTTCATATATTATTTTTTGATATTATTGTTATATATACTCCACAAGTTCTAAGAATCCGGTATCTTAGAATGAGAGATTAATGTTTGGTTAGATGGATTTAATCAAAATATAATATTTTAATTGATTTTACTCAAATCTAATAGAGAAACATATGTATATCAACAACAAAATTCGATTTTAAAAATTTTATTATATCAGAATATGAAATAATAAATAACAAAAAAAATTGTATATTTTTTTATAATATATTCCTATATTTTAGTAAATTTATTGTCTATTAAATTAACCAAACTAGCGAATACTCCAGAAGGCAATTAAGAAAAGTATCATTTCTACTAAAATTAAAATTAATTATAAACCTACTAAACAAAGAAAACAACATTTTTTGGAAAAATAATAAATTATATATTACTATTGGTACTTAAATCAACAAAAAGCTAGCTATATTAACAAAAAAACCCAAGGAAGAATTTACAGATATTATATTCACAAATAATTCTAAACACTCAAGAAATCTAGAAGTTATAATACAAATATTAGAATAGATTATAATAACCACCTACACTTATACTAGAATTTATGTAGCAGTTAAAGAATACATTCCCATAAATAAAAATAAAAACTTTAAATTATTAGGATTAAACCAATTAGAATTATTATACAAGAGTAAGATATACTCCAGATTTACTTTTAAAAACAAGGATAAAAAATGTTAACTATTTTTAGAAAATTTTGACAAAAATCCCAGCAACAATAACTCAACTTCTAGTAGTAATAATGAATTTACTATTTATAGAAATAATTGATAAAGTATTTTCTATAATAATATTAAACTATTAAAATTAATTAAATTTAAAAGATTTTTTGTAAAATTTAATCAATTTTTTAGATAGCTCAATAATATTTTCTACTTTTGACTAAAAAACTTTTTTAATAATGAATATAAAGTTTGTTATATATTTCTCTTTTTTAAAGGAACTACCTTTAATATCTATAATATCTATTGTAAAAAATATGATAAAAATACTTTTTATTAATGATGTTACAAAATTTTTGATATTACTTTAATTTTTATTAATTATATTGTATTTACCAAATTCCTCAGACAAACTTGTGGATATAAGAATAAGTAAGAAGAAGTTTTTTACAAATTTCATGAATTTTGACAAAAAGGATTAGTTAAAAGCTATTTTTAAGAATTTGATTAATATATTTTTTTTACTAACTATAATAATGACCAAATACTCCACCATACAAAAGAAGAACTTAAACTCTAATGGAGATAAAAAATCATATGTTAAAAAACTATTAATAAAAAATTTATTTATAAGGAAATATAATTTCTTATTATCAAACTTAATAATGTCTTATATAAGGATAATAAAGCTAATAATTTATAATTTCAAATTTCAGGATATTTTAATATAAATAAACCTCATCAGAACAATTAATTTTACAATAAGACGAAATATTAGAATATTTATAAACCTAATTAAGGTCAATTAAGATTTAATAATAAACCTTAGAATTAATAATAATAAAATAACCAAAAATGGATCTCCAAAATTACTTATGAACCAGTCTTTATGGAGCTAGGAACCACTCAAAATCAACACAAATTATAACACAACAAATCCCTGAAATCCAACAAATTCATTTATTTCAAATGCAACAAAGAAGGACACATGGCCAGAAACTGCAGATAAAGTCAACTTTAAAAGGAATGGTAATTTAAATAAATTTATATTACAAACTACAAAAAACCACATGAACAATACCAAAACTACAACAAACTAGAATATAAAGATAAATATTAAGAATTCAAATCTAAATAAGAATTTAATAAAACTTTTAATATCACCACCAATTAAACTATCTTTGAAAAAAACTTTTTTAAAACCATTTTTTAATAAATTCATAATGTTATAAGTAATATTTAAACTAATTAACAAATTTTAAGTAAAAAAAAAACATAAACTGCTATTTAATTTAAAAAATCAATTAAAAAAAATTAGTAAATGGATGTTATATCTCTTGATTAAGATACTTCTGAAGTATCAAACACAAAATAAAAATATGTTATATTATCTAGATGATCTAATTTGCCTATTATTAAAAAATACCACTGGATTTGAAATAATTTTTTTTTAAAATGATATTTATAATATATCTGAGATTTGATTAATAACTTGAGACAAGAATACCAATATCAAGACAAAATATAAAATTAATTTATTCCTAAAAATCCTAAATTTTATTAATTTAAAATTTATTTTAAAAAATAACTCTAAACTACTTATAGTAAAGGAAATTAATAAGATATTTTAGATAATGATTTATATAAAAAAATTTCTACCAAAAAAAATAAACCAACCAAATAATATCTAGAAAAATAATACAATTAGTATTCAAAATTAAAAAATAATAATAAATTTTATAAATATAAAAACTCGAAAATATAAATCTTCAAGATATACTCCATAAAATATAGAAACTAAAAATGTTATTTATATAGAATTTATGATTTTAATAAATCAAAAAATATTTGCACTCAGTGTACAAATAATATTTCTATGGAAGGATTCCACTTTGTAGAATAATTTTGACGAAGTCTTTATAAATTTTATTAATACATTACTTATCTTACCATAATTGTTAAATACAGTGTAGAATTTATTAAAGACTTTAATGACTATTGGAATATTATTGAAAAAAAAGAAACCTTTATAGAAAAACCAAAACTAATAGTTATCCAATCTAAATAATATAGCAACATTAAAAAATGTATGATGTATGGATAAAAATTTAGATACATAATATATACTAAATATTTTGTTATGTGTGAGTATTATATACAAGAATAAACAACTTATATTGGAAATCAATTGTGGAACCAGATAATTACTAGAGAATATAAAAAAGAGAGATTTTATTGGATTTTAAATACTTTATTTAGAGTATATTTATTTTTTAAAGCCTTAGTAATACTTTTGGAATAATAAGAAGAATTATATTATTTTATTATATGATTTTCATCTAATTTGTTTAGGTACCAATATATTATTTATAAAAAACTAACAAACAAAAAAATTACATATAATGTTATAAATCTAATTAATAAACCTTTAAATTAAAAGAGTTTTGGATTTTAATGTATTTTGAATGGTTTAGCTTAAGCTTTGTTAAAAAAAAATTTGACAAAATATTTAATAAAATTACTAAATAACACTTTAATATCTTTTGTATAATTAATAAAAATTTTATTAAAGTTTTTACAAATAATAGAGTAAAAATTACTTATATATCAAAAAAATATGTTAAAAAATATATATTATTTATATATCTTAAACCGACCTATTATAATGTTATAGTATTTGGAGGAAGTTTTTTTGGAATAGTTAGATATGAAATTACTATCATTTTTATTATTAATAACTATTTCAAAAAAAAAATAATTAATATCTTCAATCTTAAAAACAATAACCTTATTTTAGGATATGATTGGTTATGGGAATATGACTCTGAAATCAATTTTCAATCACAAACCATCAAATTTACCTGATGCAATTGTTAAATTCCTTAGAAACATTTTAAACCTAGACTTTGAGGAAAAGAAGTATATTTATGATTAATAAAATATTTTTTTGATAAAGAAATTTACTACCAATTTTGTAATAAGTTTAATATTTTTAAACAGATATAAATTAAAACTAAAAATATCTATAAAACTATTAAAGAAATTATTAAGAATATTATATTTAAAATATTTAAATGGATTTCAAAATGGATTAAGACTTTCGAAAAATTACCTAACAAAAATATATTATTAAGATTTAATAAATTTACTTATGAAATACTTTTTAAGGAAAACACTACTTCT
The DNA here is from genome assembly GCA_036971345.1 of Dactylellina drechsleri. Lineage (NCBI taxonomy): Eukaryota > Fungi > Ascomycota > Orbiliomycetes > Orbiliales > Orbiliaceae > Dactylellina > Dactylellina drechsleri. Next base: position 188,266 of record JAJTUB010000051.1, read on the forward strand.
AAATTTATACCTATTTATGTATGTACTTAAGAAGAGCTTAAAGTACTGCAAGAATATTTTGAAGAAAATTTATATAAAGGATATATTTAATTTTTTTAATTTCTTGTAAGATATTTTATCTTATTTGTTCTTAAGAAAAATGGAAAGTTATGAATTTATATAGATTATTGAAATCTTAATAATATTATAATTAAAAATTGCACTGAATTATTATATATTGATGAATTTCTTGATCGCCTCTAAAAAGTGATTATATTTATTAAATTTGATATTGTTGTAGTTTATTATAATTTTAAAATTATATTTAAAGATATTTGGAAAACAACTTTTAAATATAAATATGGTTTATTTAAATATTTAGTTATGTCTTTTGGATTAACTAATGCTTTAGTATCCTTTCAAACTTTTATAAATTATATTTTTAAAGATTATATTGATATTATATGTATTATCTATCTAGATGATATCCTAATTTTTAGTAAGAATTTTTAAGAATACTGAGGATATGTTATTCTAATCTTCGAAATACTCGACAAATATAATCTTAAGGTAGAATTTAAAAAAACAAAATTCAAAATTACTGAATACAAATTCTTAAGAACCATCATCACAACTAAAAAAATCAAAATAAATTCTAAAAAAGTTTAGACCATTTAAAACTGGCCAGAATTTAAGATAGTTAAAGATATTTAATTCTTTTTAGGATTATGTAATTACTATTAACAATTTATTAAACAATATAGCTATATGTTAGTAGCCCTAACTGAATTTACCAAAATTAAAATTTAATTCAATATGACCTTTAGTCGGATTAATGCTTTCAATATATTAAAGCAATCATTTCTTTTAGTATTTATATTCTAATTATATAATTTAAAATTATCTATCAAAATTGAAATTGATGTTTCAGATATTGTATTAGGTATATATTTATACTAATTATATTCTAATAATAAATAGTATTTTATTATATATTTATTTTATAAATTTAATATTATAGAATTATAGTATTTTATCCATGATAAAGAACTAATAGTAATTATTTATATCTGTAAAATATAAAGAATATACCTATAAACCAAAGAAATTTTCACCATATATTCTGATTATAAAAATCTTATTTTTTTCTTTACTACTAAAGAATTTAGTTGATGATAAGTTTGCTGGTGGAAACTTTTTAGCAAATATAATATGAAAATTGTATACTATAAAGGTAGAGAAAATTTAAAAGTAGATATTATTAACAAAAAACCTAATTTAATAACAGGAATATAACTAGATAAAGAAGCAATCTTTGAAAGAAAACTATTTAAAAATATTATTATTAATTGAACTCTTAATATCACTTTTTATATAATTAATAATTAATTTATTTAGAAATTGAAAGAAAGTTATAAAAAATATTTAATAGTTATACAAATCTTATTTAATGATTTGAATGTATTAGAATACTTTATTATTGAATATGGAATTATTTTTTTTTGAGATTTTTATTATATCTCTACTAAAGATCTCTAATAGAAACTTATTAAGTAATATTATGATATATTTGTTCATGGATATTTAAAAGTTGAATGAATTCAAGAATTTTTAACCAAAAACTATTTTTAGTTTTAGATACAACAACATATCAAATAATACATCAAAACTTATGATATATGCTACTGAAATAAATTTAGTCGATACTTACTCTATAAAAAATTACAACCTCACAATGTATTATTTGTATTTTTTTAAGTTATTTTTTATGATTTCATCCAAGGAATGCTACCCTTACAAGACTTTCTTACAAATACTATTTATAATGAAGTTTTAGTAATAGTTAATAAATTTAGTAAAATCACTATCCTAGAATTATGGAATAATAAATGGTTTACAAAAGAACTTAAACAAATCTACAACAAACAAGTATTTAACCAATATGGTTTACAAGCTAAATATATTTGTGACAGAGATACCTTATTTTTTAGTAAATTCTGGAATTTAATAAGGAACCAGACTGGAATTAAAATTAATATTACTAGTAAAGGATATGTTTAAACAGATGGAGTAATCGAATGAATTATTTAGACAATTGAAATATAATTGCACAATTTCTTAAATATTATATAAAACAATTGGGTTAAGTTATTTCCTAGTTTTGAATTTATTTATAATATATTTAGATACTCAATTACTAAGTATACTCTATACAAAGTATTTAGAAAATGGAATCTGATAACAATATTACCACCCTTAATATTTAAAAAAATAGTATTTAAAACAAATTAATATGTTAAGAATATAAAAAATTTTTACAAAAATCTTTAGAAAAATCTTCAATTTATGATTAAACAAATGTTATATTATTACAATTAAAAAAAGATAGAAGTATTATTTTTTTAAAAAAAAGATAAAGTATACCTACTTATTAAATATATTAAACGAAAAGGACAATAAAACAAAAAATTTGATTACCAGAAATATAAACTGTTTATGATTATAAAAAAATTTAGCGATAATACTTTTAAACTCAAAATACTAAAATTTATATAAATTCATCAATTATTTTATATCTTATTCTTAGAATTAGTTCCGAAAGACCTAAAAAAAAATTTGGATGATGAAAAACTGGAATTCAAAGATTATACTGAATATGAATTCGAAAAAATTCTTGATGAATTAAATGAGAAAAACAAATATTTTATGTGATGGTTATTATTCTATGGACCCTAAAACAACTTTTAAATTTTAGAAGATAATATACCCCCAGAATTTATTTAAATCTATTTTAATTAAAAAACTACATCACCACCTACAAAATAAAAACATAAAAAATTAAAAAAAAATTTAATTTTAAATTAAGATTATAAAAAACTAAAATAATCAAATTTTAAAAAATTGGGAATTAATTTTGTAATATTTTTTTTTAATTCCATGATGTTTTGAATTGCTTAATCCATCTCTACTTGGTTATTTTTAACAACCTTCTTATTTAATAAATTTCTCTTATAAATAATGGTTTCTAGATGTTTTATTTTTAAAACCTTTAATTCTTTCCTTTTTTGAATAATTTTAGTGGAAATTTCTATTATTTTTACTTAAAATTTTAACTACTTAGTTTATAATTCAGCCTACTCTTCTTCAATATCTTCCAATTCCTTTTTTTACTTATTCAATTGACGTCCTAGCTGTTCTATTATAAATAATTAATTAAATCCATTCTACAAAAATAATAAAAAAGTATTTATAGGAATTAGTTATACAATTTTTTTGTTTATTTCAAGTACAAATAGAATAGCTGCAATAACCCACCATAATAATACACAAATAAAAATTTTTAATATAATAGTCACAAAATAGAAAAGCTAAAATTCCAAATTTTTCAATACAATTTACTAAAATGTTTTGATGTTGATAAAATGATTTTTTTTGACAACATTCTACCAGTATTTATATTTGATTTCAGATATATATTAATTATTCTCTTGCAAAAATATTTTTAAAGTTTAAGTTTTAAAGCCACCAACTTAATTTAACTACTACCCTTTTATGCACTATTTACTTACATTATCCTTATTTTATATAACCCACACAGATAAAAATTCTATATAAAACAATAACTTGTATTAAAAACATATTTATACTAGATACTAACCTTATAAAATAGCCTTGATTACATAAAACACAATTTCTATATAGATTTTTATACTTTACAAAAATAGATTTCCCCCAGAAATCAATTCTGTATAAAACCTATTTTTTAAAAAAAAGAGATAATATTACAGACCTATAGTCTTAACAATACAATTACCCATACTTTATTTTATACTACATTGTTCTTAGTTCTACATTATTATACTCTATATGCATATTTGATTCCATTACTCAATTCAGCATTCTTATATCACATAACCTACCTGCTCGCATGCTCACATATTTAGATATACAAATATGTGAAATACCTGCGCTTGTATGTTTGTATGTTTGTAGAAGTAAACATACGATCAATTACATTTGTATGAAGTATTCTTATGTATATAAGATTATCACTAGGATTGATGAATAATTCTTATTCTTTATTGGTTAACTTAAATATAATATAGATTTATAATTTATTATAATTTTTATTATTATTACACATTTTATATATCATTCTTTGATATCATTGTCATACATACTCCACAAGTTCTGAGAACCTGGTATCTTAGAGTGAGAGATCAGTGTTTGGTCAGACGGACTTGATCGAAGTGTAACACATTATTTTAATTTTTTTAAAATCTTTTACTTTCTTATACTTACCATTTATTATAATATTATTATTTTTTCTACTATTATTAGTATAGAAGTTATTATTATTTTTTTTTTATAAAAAAATTATTATATAAATAATAACTTTATTATTAACTCTAAAGAATTTTATTTAATTAAAAAAAAATATAGTTTTACTTATTAATATAAAAAAGAATATTAATTAAATAAATTTAATTATATTATTTTCTAAAAAATAATATCAAAATATAAAAAAAGTAAAAAATATAATATTCTTTTTTTAATTTAAATAAATTAAAAAAGTATTAATTATTCTAATATTTAAACAGTAGAAAGGGATATAAGTAGGAAAAAAAGCTATATTACTTATTTTATTAAATATATTTTTGATAATTAATAATTTAATTATATAATTTTTAAATTACTTATTCCTTTATATTTTAAAAAGGCTAAAAATTTTATTTACTAATATAATTTATTTTTTTTAAAAAATTAAAATAACTAAAATAATAATATAAAAAAGGAGGTAAAAGTGAAAGTGTTTTTTTAAAGTATCCACAAACTTTTTTTTATTAATATTAAAATTATTATATATAAAAATTTAAAAATACTATTTTATTTTAATAATAGTTATAATATAAATTCTGATTTTATAAAATATATTTATAATTTTAAAAAGTAATATCCTAAGTTTATATTTTATTTAATAAATTTAAATTAAATACTATATAAATATCTTTTTATATTAATTATTAATATTATTAATAAGCTTATTTATTTGAAATAAGTAATGAAAATTAGGATTATAGAAATTATTTTTATTAATATATAAGGGTTTAATATTATACCTAATTTTAATCCAAATATAAAAATTTAGTTTTATATATAACTTCTTAATTATTATATTTCTGAATTTAATAATAGACTTAAAAACAGCTGGACCTTATTTATTAATATAAAATACAAAATTAATACTTTTTTTTAATTATATTTTCCTACTATTATTATTTTTAGTATCCTTAATCTCTTATTAAATACAAATAAGATTTTTATAAAAATTATTAAAAACTTTATTAATTCTATATTTAATTAAATTAATAAAACACCTATTTTTCTAAAGATTTTTATAAATTTAATTATTTTTAAATTATAGAAAAATTATCTTTTTATTAAAATTAAATTATATTATAGGTATTAAAAAATTTAAGATTTTAAAATTTAAATAACTTTTTTATAAAATAGATTTTATTTAATAAAGTTTATTAATATAATTATAATTAAAATAAAAGATTACTATTCTGTTATTAAAATCTTTAAAACTTATTTTAATAAAATAAAAGAGATATTAATAGTAATATATATAATTAAAAAATTTAAAATTTTATAAAATTTAAAGCTAACTTAACAAATTTATATATAGAAAATTTGTAATAAAATCAATATAACCAATACTTATAATTATGAAGATTAAAATTTTGAAGGTTAATAGATCCCTTTTTAAACTAGTTGGCTTTAAGGTTATAATAATTTCTGATATTTTCTAAATATTCCTGCTTGTATTGCTTATATTAATTATAAAATTTAGAATTATTATTTGTGTTATTATTATAAGTTTTATTGTTTTAAATTTTAAACTTATAAATATATAAATAATAATAAAGGCTTATATGCTTTTTAATATTTTAAAAACAATATTTTTAATTATTATTAAAAGATTTATGTTTTTATATGAATTTTGGTATTGTTAGTTTTTTATATTACTTATAAAACTCACGTTACTTAGTAGTTTTTGAAGTTTTAAAATAATTTTGATATTAATTAAATTATTTAGCTTAAGAACTTTACTAAAAAAGATTTTTATAATATATATTTAATGAATTTTTAAGGTTTTAAGATTTTTTTTTTTATTTTTATTTTTTATATTTTCTTTTGTTTTATATCTTTTATGAAATAATATTTTTATATTTTAAAAGTATAAATTGATGGTGATTTAATTTTTTAATTTAACTATTTTTTTATATTTTATATTTATTGTAAATAAATTGTTTATAGTTTATTTTTTATATTTCTTATAGTTTTTATATTTTTTATATTATTTATATTTTTTGTATTATCCTTAGTTTTAAATTTTCTAAGGCTTTTTTATATTTTTAAAATAAATCTATTTTTTTTAAATATAATAAATTAGTTTTTTATATTTTTTTATTATATTTTTATAATTCTATACTTTCAACTTTCTGCATTTTTTTAAATAAATGCTGAAGTTGAATAATAAAATGCTGATATTAAAATAAATTATAAAAGTATAGTACTTAATTTAGTTATTATATATAATATAATTATAATTATCAATAGGTCCTATATAATAAGCTAAGTTATCTTTAGAATATATAATTAGAAAATTATTAAAAGCTACTTTATTTAATTTTTTAATAATTAATAATTTTTGAATATTTTAATATAATTAGTAAATATTATAATTATTTAATTTAATATTAATTTTATTTAAACTAAATGTAGTATATTTTACAAACTTTTTTTATTTAAAAAAAAATAATAAAAAAAAGAATTTTATACTTATTTTTTTAAATTTATCAAAATATAGTTTTATAAAATTTTTAAAAATATAAAATTTTTTGTTAATAAACTTATATTTAATTAAAAAGATAAAAATATTATATTTATTATTAATTAAAAAGAATTTTATACTTATTTTTTTAAATTTATCAAAATATAGTTTTATAAAATTTTTAAAAATATAAAATTTTTTGTTAATAAACTTATATTTAATTAAAAAGATAAAAATATTATATTTATTATTAATAATATAATTAGAAGTTTTAATTAAAAGTATTATTATTAAAAAAATATTAATATTTTTTTTTAATATTTTTTTAGTTATTGTTAAGACTTTATAATTTCAGTATTTTGGTTAGATATAATAATTTAATTTTGGTATAAGTATTTATATTATTTTTAGTCTATATAAATTCTAAATTTATAATATATATAAATAATTCTAAAAACATTAAGGTAATTGTTGGAAAAATTTTTAAGAATATGGTTGAGAAGAATAAAATTTATATATTTAATTATTATATCTAAGGTTTATTAATAAAATGGATTAGTAACCTTTTTTTATTCATAATTCTAAGTATTTGTAAAAATTAAGTTAATTTTTATAATTATAAAATTTTTATTATTAAAAAAATTTTAAAAATATTTGATTTACTTAATTTTACTATTATTATAGATGAAATATTAGTTAAGATGATTTGGTAAATAAGTTTTATAACCTAAAATAGAAATATAAGTTTTATAATTTTAAAAAGTTTATAAATAAATAAAATAAATAAAGTTTTTAATATATAAAGTATAAAAGAGATCCTCAATAATATAATCTAAAGAGTTAACAGAAAGAAATACTAATCTACATAAATTTATGATGCTGTTACACTTCGATCAAGTCCGTCTGACCAAACACTGATCTCTCACTCTAAGATACTGGGTTCTCAGAACTTATGGAGTATGTATGACAATAATATCAAAGAATGATATATAAGATATGTAATAATAATAAAGATTATAATAAACTATAAATCTGTATTATATTTAAGTTAACCAATGAAGAATAAGAACTATTTATCAATCCTAACAATAGTCTTATATACATAATAATGCTTTATATAAATGTTAATGATTACTTGTACACATATGCATATGTACATGCTTGGTTGCTTGTATGTATGTACATGTATATATGCTTAATCACTTATATATATGTACATATATGCATACTTAGTCACTTATACACATGTGTGTATATACATACAAGTTATATGGTACATAAGGATCATATAACAAGATACTATAACAAAATAGGTAAGTATAAGTATATGAGAAATAGGTATTATATAGCAAGCAAAACTAGGAACAATATAACATAGAATAAGGTACAAGTATTTATACTATCTAGATTATAGGTCTATGACACTATTTTCTTTTTTCAAAGATTAATATCTGTACAATAATAAATTCTATATAGACTTAATACTTAAGTAGATTGAAAATCTATATAAAAGTTGAATTTTATATAAACAATACTACTTCATAAAATTAATATTTACATAAAGTATTTTTAATATAAATTATCATTTTGTATAGAACTTTTGTTTATATGGGTATATAAGGTAAAATAATAACATAAGTAAAAACATATAAAAGAATAGTGATCAAATTAAAACAGTAATTTAAAATTTAAACTTTAAAGTAATTTTTGCAAAATAGGAAAGCAATCAACACATTTTTGAAAGTAAATATAAATGCTAGTAAAATATTATTAAAAAAAGAATTCTACTTATTAATATTATAATACCTTAGCTAATTATATTGAAAAATTTGGAATTCCTATTTTTCTTCCTTATAAATACTACGCTAGAAACAATCATTTTTGTATAATTATATTAGGTTATCAGAATTACTTTATTTATACTCAAAATAAATAAAGAAATTGTGTAATTAATTCTTATAGGTATTTATTCAGGTTTCTAAATAAATATAGCTAATATTTTTATAATAAATCAGCTAAATCATCAATTGGACGAAAAAAAAAGGGAAGTAAAGTGATTAAAAAAGGAGCAAACCAAATTATTTACTCAATTAATACAAAAACAAAAGGAATTAAAATAGTTAAAATTAAAACATTTTAAGGCCATTATCCATGAAAAAAATCTATTAAATAAGGAAAATATAATGGGCAAGGAGATTAAATCACAAAATAATACAAATATAATGGTTACCAAAAAAGAGATAAAAAAAATTTATCAAAAATTATTTAATAATATTATTTTTGTTTAGTTGGTAATCTATCTTTGTTTCCTTAATCTTTTATATCCTTATTTTAGTAGTAATAACATAATTTTCTAATTAAGGTAAACTTAAATGAATTCTGGGGATATATTATTTTCTAAAATCCAAAAATCATCTTGGAATCTATAGGGTGGTAACCATTGTATAAAATATTTATTTTTCTCATTAAATTTGTCGAGGATTTTCTTAAATTTGTACTTTATATAATCTTCAAATTCTAGTTCTTCATCATCTAAATTTTCTTTTAGGTCCTTTAAGACTGGTTCTAAAAATAAGATATGGAATGATTAATAAATTCATATAGGTCCTAATATTTCAAATTTAAAAATATTATTGCTAAATTTTTTTATGATTATGAATAATCTATGCTTCTAGTAATCAAATTTTTTACTTCATCGTTTTTTATATTTAATATATTTGGTAAACAAATATACTTTATTTTTTTCTTTTAAAAGTAGTATTTTTATTTTTTTCTAATTATAATAATATAACATTTGTTTAACTATAAATTAAAAATCTTTTTGAAGGTTTTTGTAGAAATTTTTTATATTCTTAATATGCTAATCTACTTTAAATACTACTTTTTTAGGTATTAGGGGTGGTAATACCGCTATCAAATTCCATTTTTTAAATACTTTGTAAGGGGTATACTTTATAATCAAATATTTAAAAATGTTGTAAATAAATTTAAAACTAAAGAGTAATTTAACCCAGTTATTTTATACAATGTTCAGGAAATTACATAATTACATTTTAATTATCTAAATAATTCATTCAGTGGTTCCATTTATTTATACATATCTTTTGCTAACAACATTAATTTTAGTTCTAATTTGGTTTCTAACTAAATTCTAAAATTTACTAGTAAATAAGATGTCTCTATTACAAATATATTTAACTTATAAATTATATTGACTAAATATTCATCAGTTATATACTAATTCCAGTTCTTACATAAACCATTTATCATACCATAGTTCTAAAATAACAACTTTACTAAATTTATTTATTATTACTAAAACTTTGTTATAAATAATGTTTATAAAAGGGTCTTGTGAGAGTAACATTCCTTAAATAAAATTATAAAAAATAATTTAAAAAGGTATAGATAATATATTATAAAATTATAACTTTCCATAAAATAAATATTGACTAAATTTATTTTTATAACATATATCACAAATTTTAATATATTATTCAATATATTATCATATTTAAAATTAAAAATAGTTCTTAATTAAAAGTTCTTAAATTTATTTAACTCCTAAATATCCATAAGCGAATATATCATAATATTACTTAATAAATTTCTATTAAAAATTTTTAATAAAAATATAATAAAGATTTTAAAAAAAAATAATTCCATATTTAATAATAAAGTATTCTAATATATTTAAATCATTAAATAAGATTCGAGTAGTTATTAAATATTTCTTATAGCTTTTTTTCAATTCCTAAATAAATTAATTATTAAGTATATAAAAAATAATATTAAAAATTTGGTTAATGATAATATTTTTAAATAATTTTCTTTCAAAAATTACTCTTTTATCTAATTATATTTTTGCTATTAAATCAAGTTTTTTATTAATAGTATCTACTCCTAAATTTTTTTTACTTTTACAATATATAATCTATATATTATACTCGCTAAGAAGTTCTTATTAGTAAACTTATTATTAACTAAATTCTTTAATAATAAAAAAAAAAATAAAGTTTTTATAATCAGAATATATAATAAAAAATTTTTTTGTTTATAAATATATTTTTTATATTTTATAAGTATAAATAATTATTATAAGTTCTTTATTATAAATTAAGTATCTAAATTTTATAACATTAAATTTATAGAATAAATATACAATAAAATACCATTCATTATCAAGGTATAATTAGTATAAATATACACCTAATACAACATCTAAGACATCAATTTCAATTTTAATAAATAATTTCAAATTATATAATTAAAGTATAGATATTAAAAAAAATAATTATTTCAATATATTAAAAGTGTTAATCCAACTAGAGGTCATATTAAATTAAATTCCAATTTTAATAAACTCAATCAGAGTTACTAACATATAACTATATTATTTAATAAATCATCAATAATAATTATATAATCCTAAAAAGGATTAGATATCTTTAACTATTTTTAATTCTAGCCAATCTTAGATTACTTAGATTTTCTTTAGATCCATTCTTATTCTATTAATAGTAACAATAGCTCCTAAGAATTTATATTCAGTAACTTTAAATTTTATTTTTTTAAATTCAATTTTAAAATTATATTTATCAAGTGTTTTAAAAATTAGAGTAATATATTTTCAATATTTTTAAAGATTTTTATTAAAGATTAGAATATTATTTAAATAAATAATATATATTTTATCAATATAATTTTTAAAAATATAGTTTATAAAGGTTTGAAATAATACCAAAACATTAATCAATCCAAAAAATATAATTAGATATTCAAATAAATTATATCTATATTTAAAAACTATTTTCCAAATATTTTTAAATATAATTCTAAAATTATAATAAGCTACAACAATATTAAATTTGGTAAATATAATCACTCCTTAAAAACAATCAAATAATTTATTAATGCATAACAATCTAATATAATTTTTGATTATAATATTATTAAGACTTCAATAATTTATATAGATTTGTAATTTTTTGTTTTTTTTAAAAATAAATAAAATAAAATATCCTGCTAAAAATTAAAAAAGTTAAATATATCCTTTACACAAATTTCTTTAAAATATTTTTACAATATTTTAAACTTTTTTTAAATATATATATAAATAGATATAAATTTTAATATAATATTTTTTTTAAGGAATATTTTATAAGTAAATTTATTAAATCTTGGTAATATATTTTTATTAGGTAATTTTTCAAAAGTCTTAATCTATTTTAAGATTTATTTAAATATTTTAAATATAATATTTTTAATAATTTTTTTAATAATTTTATAAATATTTTTGGTTTTGATCCATATTCATTTAAAAATATTAAATTTATTACAAAATTAATAATAAATTTCTTTATTAAAGAAATATTTCATTAGTTGTAAGTATATTTCTTTTCCTTAGAGTCTAGATTTAAAGCATTTCTAAAAAATTTAGCAATTACATCAGATAAATTTAATAATTTATAATCAAAAACTAATTTCAAAATCATATTCCCATAACCAATCATATCCTAAGATAAGGTCATCATTTTTAAAATTAAAAATATCAACTATCCTTTTTTCAAAATAATTATTAATAATAAAAGTAATAATAATTTCATATCTAACTGTGAAACCGCACGAGCCTAGTGCTCTCGATGCAGTTTGAGATAGAACTTATGGTGGCACTTAGTACACTGTAAAGGGAAGTGATTTTGCTATTAAGTAATAACTAAATGGCTAAGTAAATTAAAAAATAGATTATCCAATATCGATTTTAAATAATGACTGGATAAATGGTTTATATACACAAAATTATAGTATATTATACTAATCTAGATGGTTTTATAATTTTTGATGCTTGTCTAGTTTAGTTGATATTTTTTGATAATAAGTGTTTAAGGTAAGCTCTATTCATAAACTCTCTTATAATTTTGATTTTTGTTAAAGTACTTAATATAATTGCTCATATTTCTCAAAATTAATCGGTATAGCTAGTTGACTAGTTTTGTATTTTTATACTTTTTTAAGTCTCCCAATTCGTAACTAGATCTATCAATACCCCAATCTATAAATCTAGACTAAAGAGCTCTCATCAATAGATTGTTCTATTAATGAACGCTTATTTATACTCCCTAGACCAATCAACATTCTTATAACAAAATTGATCACAATTGCATATTACATTAAAAGTATGGTAATTTACTATTTTAAAATGGTATTACCTTAATGGTTTAAAAGTGGCTAAAAACCGTCTCAAGAACCATATATCATGTATAGTATAATATTTTCTTCCTAAAAATTAGTATCTTTTCTAACTTTTTTTAATCCATTACCTTCTATTAGTAATGCCTTTTATTTTTTTAAATTTTATTAATATTCCTAGTATTGTTTTTATATTAGTTTATTTGTTATTAATTAATAATGCTCATCATAATATAGTATGTATTTTCGAAATTTGTAGTATAGCCACATTATAAATTAAGAAGATTAGGGTCTCCTATTGGTTAGACAACTAAGCAAAATATTACATTTTAGTGTTTAACATTAAAATTTATTTAGAATAAATAATTTAATTAATATACTATGAAAACAATATTTCTAATTTATAAATTTGATTTCTTTATTAGTTTATATTTCGTCATATTTTATAGTATCTTATAAAATTGTATTCTTCTATTTGTAAATTCTCTTTCATAATTATTTTATTAGTATTATTTACTAGAACATGGGTTTAACATCAACACAAATCATGAAATAAATAAATTTTAATAAATCTTAATATATTAAGGTGCAAGTTTTTGTTTTTTTAAAAATCTATAATGTTAGATTAATAGTATTTCTAGATTTTTTAATTTTTAAACTTATACTAGCCAATATAATATTTTTTTTTTTTTTTTTTAAAGTTAAAAATTTTTTTTTCTTACTTTCATCTTCTATATACTGAAATTCTTTACCACAAAAATCTCTAAATTACCACTTTTTCACCATTATTTTATTTTCAAATCATAATAAACCTATTATCTTCTTTTTTTTTAACAAATCCACCCCTCCTTATATATACATTATACCCCATTTTCTTTTCAAGCCGTAAAAATAAACACCTGCATCACCAACACCCATCACTATACTATGGATCATGCTAAAAGTGCTAGTATAAATATGGCGGCCGTCCTTAATGTTAGGTGCTAGGGGTACAAAAATTCCAGTTTTATCTATTATTATATTTAGAACTAGGGGAAGTGCCTACAGTATCAAGATTGGAATGATAGGTATCAAAATTAGGTTGGTGTTGTTAATATTGCTACTATTTTAAATATTGTATTTTGATATGTATTTAATATACTTTTTTCTTTCCTTAATTTATATACTAGTTGTATCAGTTTAATTCTTTATATAATCTAAAACCAATTTATCTAGTATTTTATTAATAAACACCAATTTTTTAAATATAATCCATTTTCTTCTAGCAGTATAATTATAATTTTAGTAAATATAAATTTAATTATTACTATTTTTCCTTAAGTTGGCTTGGGTTTAGTAAATTTTAATTTTAATTAATTTTTTTAATTTTTAGTAAATCCTAATATAGTTATATGCTTCTATATTACTAAAATTTAAGCTTTAGAGGATAAATTAAATAAAGTTAATAAAAGTCTTGCTATATTAGTAAATTTAAATATATTTTAAATTATAAAACTTAATTTAACACAAATTTAAAATTTAATAAATATTTTATTTAAGATTAGTAAAACTTTAGCTATTTTTATTATAAAAAATTTAGTGGATTTACTTATTAAAATAAAGTAAAATATATAAGATATTTTTTATTTTTATATAACTCCAAATTCTGTCAATATAATTTGTTAATATGCTAAAATTTTAGGTTACAGCAAGATCTATAATTATTAATATTTTTAATTTAAAAATTTTTTAAGTTTTTTTTATTTTTTTATATAGTCTTTTTAAATAAGTGGAGTTTTGTTATATTTTTTTTTTTTATATTAATATATAATTAAAATTTTTTAACTTGTTTATATACTATTAAGTATTTAATTAGTTAAAATTAATAGTAAAAAATTAAAAATTATTTTTTCTATTTATTAAATTTTAATAAATATCAAAATTTTTTTATTAACTTTTTTACATTTAATAAATTTTCTTTAAATTCCCAAGAGTTATGTACTAGTAATTATTTTTTCTATTTTATCAAAAAAAATCTAGTTTTCTTTTTAAATCTAGATCCCTTTTTTCAACAATCTTTCACTATTACTTTTTTGATTTTTTATTTTTTTTGACCATCCATCTTCACAAGAAGTAATTCTAACGATTCTAAATATATTTCATCAAAAATATATAATTTCAACAATAAAATATAGAAGATATTGTAATTTCACATCAATTTAAATAGTTTTAACTTATACACTTTAAATCCTATATACTTAAGTACTTTGTACAATTCTAAATACCTTACTTCTAACTTATCTAATAATTATTTTGTTTTGATATATTTATTAAATACTATTACTTAATCTCCAATTTTATATTTTAGTGTTTTAGTTTGCCTAATATTGGTTTATTTAATTAAAAAATTCTGGGCTTGTAAGATTTCTAGTTAATAAACCTTGTATATTTTGGTTAGAAATTTTAATAAATCAACTGTTATTAATATTTCTACTATTATATAATAATTTGCCTTATAACAAGCATTATACCCATGTTTTACCTTAAATAAAAACGTCTTTATAGTAGCTTAATAGGCATTATTATATGTAAATACTACTAGTAACAGTAATTAAATCTAATTATTTTATTTATAATTACAAAAATTTCTTAAATATTATTTTAGAATGGTATTTATTTTTTTTGTTTAACCATCTATTTACAGATGGTTGGCTGTGCTAAATCAAATAATTATTTTAAAATTTTTACATAATATTTTTAAAAATTTTACAATAAATTATCTTCTTTAATCTGAGATGAAATTGTTAAGGAATCTTTTTTTAAACAAGTACTTTATATATAGTTTAGTTAATTCTTCCACTATTAATTTACTTATATATGGTATAAAATATAAAAACTTAGTTAATTTATTTACTGCTACTAGAATTGTATTATAATTGGATAAGTTATTTCCTAGTAAAAAATCTTTTAAAAATGGTAGTTGGACTATAAAATCTATTAATATAAATTTTTAAAATCAACTTAGTAACTCTAATGGTAGTAGTTTTTTTGTTTTGAACTTCCTTAATACTTTATTTTTTTAGCACTCATTACAGCTTGATATATATTAATATATAAACTATAAGTATCCAAGAAAATAGTAATTCCTCAAAAATAATTCTGTAGTTTTAGCTTTTTTAAAATAACGTGTTGGGTGGGGATGTGCGTCGGTTGGGAAAGTGTGCCATAACGAAATCAAGACTTCTCTATTACTTTATACAAAAAAAATAATAATAATAAGTAACTAACATATAATTCACTTTTTAGCAATATTATAGTGTTTATTACAGCTATAATTACTCTTATAATTACTATTATTATTATATATAGTATTTTTTTTTATTAATTTTTTTCTAGTATTTTTAATATAGGCTTTATAATTCTTCTTAGTAGTTTTTATATTTAATTTAATAGTCTTGTTATTTTACAGATATTTTACTTTGTTATTATTTAATACTTTGGAATGTGTGAGGCATGGTTTACTTAGTTTATTTTATAATATTTTTTTATTTGCTTAGTATAGTTATATAGCAGTTACTTGAAAAATAGTATTTTTACTTATTAAGCACTCTATAATCTAGCCTAGTTTACATACAACAGCAATAATTAGTAAACTAAAAAAATAATTTATTTTACCCAACAACATATCCACTATTTTCTGTATTAAGTAAGATTTTGTTAGTATTTATAGTTTATTAAGCTATATAATTAATTTTAATAATATCACAAATTATAGCTTTAATAGTACCTTATTTGGTTAATATAGTATTAGTCTAGTTTTCTACTATGCTACTTTTATAAGATTTATTGAAATAGTATTATTATGAGTTTTTGTTAGTAGCTTAATAAATAGTTATTTATTGATATCTGTAATATTATATTGAATAATGTTATCAATAGTATTGTGATATTGTTTGGTATATATTGAATTAAATTTAATATTTAATAGTTGTAGTTAATAAGTGTTATATAGTAGTAAGTAGAGTACTATAATTCAGTAGTAAATACAGTAGTTTATGAATTTAGTACTAATATAATTATTATAACCATCAAATACTAATATTTATTATTGTTTTGCTGTTTTTAATATTGTTAATAGATTGAATAATTTTTTTAATTATTATATATTTAAATTAGTATTTATTTATTTAATTAGTAATATAATAAAGAATTATTTTTTTGTAATATTATTTGTATTATTGGTGTATTAATTAAATTGGTGGTATGTATTTTTGAAAATAATAAATAATAGTAATATATCTTTTTTAGTATTAATATACTCAATAATAATTACTAATTTACAATTATTAAACTATTTAATAAAACAACTAAAACTATGTTTTGGAAATATTAATTTAAAAAATTACACCAATTTTATTATAAACCCTTTTTTATCTATATTATACAATATATTTTTTATAATGTTATATTATAACTTAATACTTAAAAAAAAGTTGTAGAAATATTAAATTAAAATAAAATCATCCATTTTTACTCTCTTATTATTAAGTATTTTGAAATATATAGTATATAAATTAGCATATTAAGCCATAAAATGATAAATTTATTTATTATCCAGTTTATAATTTACCAACTTCTCTACCATATAACAAACCATATCCATCCTTAATAGGAATCCCTAGTTATATAATTAAATAATCTAGTGCACTAATAACATCTCACCCTCCATAATAATCACTAATTGCTTATAATATACCAGGATCTTATTACCAAATACACCATTCAATCTACATCTTAGTATATCTTATACCATATTATATACTTTTGCAGCTTTGTAAATAAACTTAAAATCACAACGTCTATAAGCTTGTAACACTAATCTAACACACTCTTCCATTACTACAGTAGCATAGTTTACATTTTTATTCTTACTAATACACACTATTATATTAGTAGTAGTAGTGGTAGTAGTAATAATATTAATAATATCAAAGGTAATAATAATAATAATAATAATAATAATAAAAAAACTACAACACAAGATTTCCACATTTTAATATTGTTGTGGCACACTTCCCCGACTGATGCACATCCCCACCCAACACGTTATCCTACTAGTGGAAAGTTATAAACTATCGAGATAATTCTTTTTTTAAAATTCAGCAAGTTTAATATTATAATTTTACCTTCAAATAATAATAATTTTCTTTGTGTATTGTATTTTTAAATGTACTCAGTATTATTTCTTTTGACCAATTAAATAATATTAAAAATTTTTGGGTTACAAAGATAGTTCTTTATTATTTTTTCTTTAATAGATATGAAAATAGTTATAATCTATTCTATAACTTGTTTTATAGTTTTTTTTAGTAGGGGTATTAGCTATCCTTTTTTTAATAATAGTAAAAATAATTTTTCTTTTTTTTTTTGCTGATTATAATTAGCTCGTCTCAAAAATACATCTGTTGTTATATTTTCTTTTTTTGAGTAGTAATAAATTTTAAAATCCAGATTTACTAATTTCTCTGTTTAGTAAACCTACCTCGAACTTAGTTTTTTTAAAATTATAAAATATGTTAAGTTTTAGTAATTACTATATATAATAATTTAGAATTAGTTTCTTTTAAAATAAGATAATTAGATATATAGCGCCTTAACTATAACTAGCAATTCCTAATTAAAAATAAAATAATTCTTTTTAACCAATATCATTTTTCTGTTATAAAATAATATTAAATACTATATATTATTTTTGTATTACTATAAGAGGCAAGCTCTTATGTTAAATCCTAAGGCATCAATTTCTATAGCTGTGGATAGATTTAGTTGAAAATATCTTAACAGCCCATATGCCCTATTTATAAATATTAATTTAAATCAATAAAATAAATTCTTTGTTTTATAACTTTAGTTCCAAAACTTATTTTTTTTTATAAAGTCTGATAAGGGTGTTATTAATATATTGAATTGAGGTATAAATTTCTTATAGAAGTTTATAAATCCTAGAAAGCTTTGGATTTGTTTTATATTTTATAGTTGGGGTTATGAATTTATAGCTTTTATTTTCTTAGATTCTATAGAAAAATCTTAGAACAAAATAATAAATCCTAGGAAATTAATTTTTTTTTTATAGAATTTATATTTTTTTAGTTTAATATATAATTTAGTTTTTCTAAGTTTTTTTAATATTATTTTTACATATTGTAAGTATTTCTCAGAATTTTTTAAATAGACTAGGATATTGTTAAGATAAATTATTATAAATGTTTTTTTATATTTTTGTAAGACTTTATTGACTATGATTTGGAATGTAGTAAGAATATTCATTAGTTTAAATAATATAATTAGATATTTATAAAAGTTATAAAAAGTTCTGAATATTATCTTCTATTTATTTTCTGCTATTATTTATATTAAGTTATAAATTTTTTTTAAATCCAGCTTAGTAAAATACTTAACTTTTTATAATAAATCAATTAATTTATTTATAATTAATACTAAATATTAATTTTTTATAGTAATATTATTTAATTTTTGATAGTTTATACATAATCTTAATCCCCCATCTTTTTTTTTAACGAAGAGTATTGGTGCTTTGGTTGGGAATAATAAGGGTTATATAAATTTTTTTACTAATATATTTTTTATATAATTTTTTAGAGTTTAATCTTTTTTTGTTAAAAATTTATATATTAATTTAAATAATAGTATTTTATTTAATTTAAAATCAATAAAGTAATTTTATAATTTATAATTAAATAACCTAAAAACCTCCTCTTTTAAAAAAATATAATAATATTCTTTATATTCAGAAAATATTACATTTTTAGTTAATCTTTTTATACTTTTTTATAATATTATAATTTTAATATATTGGATTCCTTCTTTAATATAGTTTCAGAATTCCTTATTCAATATAAAAACTATTATTACTATTTAAATTAAATTGGTTCTTCTGAATACTATTTATTCAATAGTTTAATTAATATTAGAGTTATATTTTTTAAATTAGTTAAATTTTAGAATAATATTAAACAACTTCATATCAATCACATTTAATACTATATTTTTATTATAGTCTTAAATATTAAATTTTATTTTTTAAATAATCCTAAATATATCTTAAAAAAATATAAATATCCTATCAACCAATTTAAATAAGATTATTTTTTTTAGAGTTATCATAAATATATCTTTTTTCTTTATTAAAAAAAAGAAAATAAATGATAAAAAAGCTCTTATATTTAATAATATTTATATAAATATTATTTCCTTCCCTATCTGCAAGGTAATTTAAATTATAAAATATTTTAAGTAGCTTTAAATCAGCTTAATTTTATTAATGGTTGTAGTTATTAATAATTTAATTATATAACTACCTTTTTTTAGAAATATTTAGGATTTCAATATTCCTATTATTTTTTTAAATAATACTATTTTTAATAATATTTTTTTACTTTATACTTTTCTTTATTATATTTATAGTATAAGCTTTTTTTTTTTTGTTTTTCCTTTACTTTAAAATCTAGAATTTTTATAAAATCAAGTTCTATTAAAGTAGTTCTATTGTAACTTTCTAAAAAATAATTTTTCGATTTAACTGCTAGAATTTAATAAGGGTTATTAAGTTTTTTAAAATAATTATTAAATAAAAATTTATAATTAGCTGCTTATTTAATTAATTCTACAAAAATTCTAGGTTAACCCGCTTTAATTCCCCATATTTTCATAAGTACTGTATATAAGCCATACTTCATACTTTTTAAATAAAATTAGCAAAAAATATTATTATATTAGATTGATAACTTATGAATAAGGGTAAAAAACTAGGTTATATAATTTTTAACTTTTTTATTTTTTTGCTAAATTGTAAAAATTTTATTCATTATTTATTTTTTTTTATTAACTACTTTCTAGTAGATTCTAATAACTTATTTTAATACAAATTAACTTATTAATTTTTTGGGGTTTTACTTGCCTTTTACTTTCTTTATCTTTTGTCTTATAATAAAAAGTTTTATCCAATTTTTAACAATTTTTTTTATAAATACAAAAATATAATTAACCTTAAATTATTCTAAAGTAAAAATTTTTTTATTAAATATAAAATACATTTATAAATTATGTAAGAAATTTTGTATATTAATTTACTTACCATCAAAAACACTTGGTTAATGTATTAACCTAGTATAAAAACTGGTGTAATCTTAAACCAACTTATCTTCTAGGATATTTGGTTTTTACATAAATAACATTCCTTTTAGCTTAACTAGCTAATTCTTATAATATTAGAAGAGTTTTTCATTCTTAACTTAATATGTAGCTATATTAAATAATACAAAAAAAAATTATCTTAATATCTCAGATATTAGATTTAGTTAAAAAGTTATAGCCTAATATTAAGTTATCTTAAATTTAGCTTATAAAATTTTAATCTATTAATTAAAAATAGAGTATTTTTTTTAATAATATTAAATGGTACTCTATAGTTAAATTCTTAATTTTTCAACCGACTCAGGATAATAACCCCTAGTGTTTATATCAACATCAAACATTATTACAAAAATAAAATTAAATAATATAAATATAAAATAAAATACATACTATATAAACTACAAGTATACAAATAACTAAATAAAATATAAAACTGTATAAGCCTAATACTCTTAATATAATTCAAGATAAAACTTATAATAACACTTAGTACACTATAAAAGAAAATAATTTTACTATTAAATAATAACTAAATAATTAAGTAAATTAAGAAGTAAATTATCCAATATCAATTTCAAATAATAATTAAATAAGTGATTTATATATATAAAATTATAGTATGTTATATTAATTTAGATGATTCTATAATTTCTAATATTTACCTAGCTTAGCCAATATTTTTCAATAATAAGTGCCTAAAGTAAGCTTTATTCATAAACTTTTTTATAACCTCAATTCCCATCAAGGCATTTAATATAATTGTTCATATTTTTTAAGACTAATCAGTATAGCTAGCTGACTAATTTTGTACTTCTATGTCTCCCTAGGTTTCCCAACTTGTAACTGGGTTTATCAATACCCCAGTCTATGGATTTAGGTTGGAGAGCTTTCATTAATGGATTGTCCCATTGATAAGCGCTTATCCATACTCCCTAGACCAATTAACATTCTCATAGCGAGATTGGTCGCAATTGCATATTGCGTTGAGGGTGTGGTAATTTGCCACCTTAAGGTGGCACCGCCTCAACGGCTCGAGGGTGGCTAAGAACCGCCTCGAGAACCATATATCATGCGCAGCATGACACTAACTATTCCAAAGAAACTTCCTCCAAATACTATAACATTATAATAAATTAGTTTAAAATATATAAATAGTATATGTTTTTTAATATAATTTTCTAATATATAAGTAATTTTTACTCCACTATCTGTAAAAACTTTAATAAAATTTCCATTGATTATACAAAAAACATTAAAATATTGTTTAGTAATTCTATTAAATATTTTATCAAATCCTTTCTTAACAAAGCTTAAGCTAAACCATTCAAAATACATCAAAATTTAAAGTTTTTTTAGTTTAAAAGTTTGTTATTAAAGTTTATAACATTTTGTATAACTTCTTCACTTATCAATAGTTTATAAATAATATATTAATATCTAGGTAAACCAGGTAAAAATTAAATAATAAAATGGTGTAATTTTTCTTATCATTCCGAAGATATTACTAAGGCTTTAAAAAATAAATATACTCTAGGTAAAATATTTGAAATCCAATAAAATCTCTCTTTTTTATATTCTCTAATGATTATCTAATTCCACAGTTGGTTTCCAGTATAAATTATCCATTCTCATATATGGTGCTTACACATGGCAAAATATTTAATATATACTACATAATTAGGCCTTTATTTATATATCATATATTTTATAATATTACTATATTATTTAAATTGGATAATTATTAGTTTTAATTTTTTTATAAAAGTCTCTTCTTTTTCAATAATATTCTAATATTTATTGAAATCTCTAGTAAATTCTGCACCATATTTAGTAATTATAATAAAATAAATAGTATATTAATGAAGTTTATAAAGACTTCATCAAAATCATTTTGTAAAATAAAATCTTTTTATGGGGATATTATCTATACATAAAGTATAAATGTTTTCTAATTTATTAAAATTGTAGGTTTTGTATAAGTAATATTTTCAATTTTTATATTCCATAAAACATATTTTAAAGGTTTGTGTTTTTAAATCTTCATATTTATAAAATCCATCATTATCTTTTAATTCTAAATATTAGTTATATTGTCCTTCTAAATATTATTCAATTAATTCATTTTTTTTTATAAAGGTTTTTTTATATAAATTATTTTTTGAGATATTTTATTAATTTTTTTTGCTGTAAATAGCTCAGAGTTATTTTTTAAAATAAATTTTAGATTAATAAAATTTAAAGTTTTTAAAAATAAATTGATTTTATGTTTTATCTTAATATTAGTATTCTTGTTTTAAATCATTAATTAAGTTTTAAATATATCATAAATAATATCCTAAAAAAAAATTATTCTAAATCCAATAATATTTTTTAATAATAAGTGAATTAGATCATCTAGGTGGTATAATATATTTTTATTCTATGTCTGATACTTTAGAAGTATTTTGATCTAAGAACATAATATCTGTTTACCAATCTTCTTCAATTAATTTTTTAAATTAAATAATAATTTATAATTTTTCTTCTATTATTTCATTTTAAGTTTATTAACTAGTTTGAGTATTGCTTATAATATTGTAAATTTACTGAAAGATGGTTTCGAGAAAGTTTTTTCTATAGTTGGTTTAATTAGTAGTGATATTGAGAGTCTTATTAATTTTTTATTCTAATTCAAATTCTTAATATTCATTTTTATATTCAGATTTGGTATAATTTTTATGTTGTTTGTGTGATTCCTTATAATCTGTAATATAAATTTGTTTGGGTTGTTATTCCTTCTGGGATTAATTTTGTTTACAATTTCTAGTTATATATCCTTCCTTATTATACTTAAAACAAACAAATTTATTAGATTTTAAAGATTTATTATATTATAATTTATATTGATTTTGAATAACTCCTAGTTTTATAAGAGTTGGTTTATAAGTAGTTTTAAAGGTTCATTTTTAGTTATTTTGTTATTATTGGTTTTAGAGTTTACCATTAAATTAGGGTTGTCTTTGATTTGATTGATAGTTGTTCTGATTTTTTAATTTGTAATGAGGGTGGTTGTTTTGATAAAATTGTTGATTTTTGGGATTAGATTATCTTGGTATTCTGAATTGTGATATGTTGGCTTTATTATCTTTATAGAGAGTATTATCAAGTTTAATGATAAAAAATTACATTTCTTTATATATAAATTTTTTATTAGTAGTTTTTTATCATATAACTTCTTATCTCTATTAAGGTTTGAGTTTTTCTTTAGTATGATAAAATAGTTACTTATTATTATAATCTGTAAAAAGGATATATTAATCAAATTCTTAAAAATAACTTTTTACTGATTCTTTCTATCAAAGTTTATAAAATTTGTAGAGAGTTTTTTTTTATTTATTTTTATATTTATAAATTTATCTAAAAAATTTGGTAAAAGCGGTATAATTAGTAAAAATTAAAATGATGTTAAGGATTTTGTAGTATTATTAATATGAAGTACTTTTATTATATTTTTTGCAATAAGTATTGTAGATATTAAAAATAATTTTTTTAAAAAAAAGGGATATATAATAGATTTTATATTTATTATTAGGGAAATCTTTAGGTTAAAAATAGAAAATATTATTGAACTGTTTGAAAAATTGATTAAGTTTTATAGGAGATCTTCTAAATTTGATTAATTCTGGTAGTTTGATATTATTGCGGGAGGTGTTTTGTTGATTATTTTTGTGATGAGTGGGTTTATCATCACTTTCTGGAGTTGAATTATTGTTGTTGGGATTTTTATCAAAATTTTATAGTAATGGTTAATATCTTTTGCCCTTGTTTTTAAAAGTAAATTTGGAGCATATTTTGCTTTTGTATAATAATTCTAATTAACTTGATCTTGATGGTCTAAAGTTTTTATTTTTGTTTAACGTGTTGGGTGGGGATGTGCGTCGGTTGGGGAAGTGCGCCACAACGAAATCAAGACTTCTCCACTACTTTGTACGAAAAAAATAATAATAATAAGTAACTAATATACAATTCATTTTTCAACAATATCATAGTGTTTATCACAGTTACAGTCACTTTTATAACTACTATCACTATTATACACAGTATTCTTCTTTATTAATTTTTTTTTAGTATTTTTAATATAAGTTTTACAATTCTTCTCAATAGCCTTTACATCTAATTTAATAACTTTATTACCCCACAAGTATTCTACTTCGTCATCATTCAACACTCTAAAATATATGAGGTATAACCTACCTAGCCTATTTTGTAATACTTTTTTGTTTATTTGGTGTAACTGTGTAGCAATTGTTTGGAAAATAGTATTCTTATTTATTAAGTGTTCTGTGGTCTAGCCTAGCTTATATATAGCAATAATAATTAGTGAACTGAGGAGATAACCTGTTTTATTTAACAGTATATTTATTGTTTTTTGTATTAAGTAAGGTTTTGTTAGTATTTGTGGTTTATCAAGCTATATAATCAGTTTTAGTGGTATTATAGGTTGTAGTTTTGATAGTACCTTATCTAATTAATATAATATTAATCCAACTCCCCACTATATTGTTTTTATAAAATCCATTAAAATAGTATTACCACAAGCTTTTGCTAGTAACTTAATGAATAATTATTTATTAATACCTATAATACCATATCAAATAGTATCATCAATAGTATTATAATACTATTTGGTATATATTAAATTAAATCCAATATCCAATAGCTATAGTCAGTAAATATTATATAATAATAAATAAAATATTATAATTTAGTAATGAATACAATAATTTATAAACTTAGTATTGATATGGTTGCTATAATCATCAAGTACTAACATCTACCATTATTCTACTACTTTTAATATTGTTAATAGATTAAATAATTTTTCTAACCACTATACACCCAAATCAATATTTGTCCACCCAGTTGGCAATATAGCAAAAAACCACTTCTTTATAATATCATCCATATTATTGGTATACCAATTAAATTAGTAGTATATACCTTTAAAAATAACAAACAATAGTAGTACACTTCCTCTAACACTAATACACTCAATAATAATTACTAACTCACAATTACCAAACTGTTTAACAAAACAATTAAAACCATGTTTTAAAAGTATTAATTTAGAAAATTGTATTAATCCTATTATAAACCCTTTCTCATCCATATTATACAATATATTTTTTATAATATTATGTTATAGCTTGGTATTTAAGAAAAAGTTATAAAAATATTAAATTAAAACAAAATTATTTACTTTTACTCTTTTATTGTCAAATACTCTAAAATATGTAGTATGTAGATCAGCATATTAAGTTATGAAGTGATAAATCCACTTATCACCTAATTTACAATTTGCCAGCTTCTCTACCATGTAATGAATTATGTTTATTCTTGGTAAAAATCCCCAGTTATACAATTGAATAATCCAGCACACCAATGATATCTCACTTTTTATGGTAATCACTAATTACTTATAATGTGTTAGGATTTTATTGTTAGATATATTATTTAGTCTGTATCTTAGTATATTTTATATTATATTATATACTTTTACAATTTTGTGAATAGATTTAAAATTATGATGTTTGTAAGCTTATAGTGCTAATCTGATATACTCTTTTATTACTACAGTAGTATGGTTTGTATTTTTGTTCTTGCTAGTGTGCGCCATTATATTGGTAATAGTAGTAGTAGTAGTAGTAGTATTAGTGGTATCAGGGGTGGTGGTGATGGTGATGGTGATGATAATGAGAGAACTACGACGCGGGATTTCCGCGTCTTGATGTTGTTGTGGCGCACTTCCCCGACTGACGCACATCCCCACCCAACACGTTATAGGAATGTGTTCTTCAGTTGCTACATAGGTTTTAGTATGAGTATAAATGGTTATTATAATTTATTTTAATATTTATATTGTAATTTCTAAATTTCTTAAATATTTGGAATTATTTATAAATATAATATTTATAGGTTTTTCCTTGGATTTTTCTATTAGTATAATTGGTTTTTTGTTGACTTAAGTACTAATATTAATGTATAGTTTATCATTTTTCCAAAAAATATTGTTTTTTTTGTTTGGTAAATTTATGGTTAATTTTAATTTTAGTAGGGATGATACTTCT
This sequence comes from Dactylellina drechsleri, assembly GCA_036971345.1. Lineage (NCBI taxonomy): Eukaryota > Fungi > Ascomycota > Orbiliomycetes > Orbiliales > Orbiliaceae > Dactylellina > Dactylellina drechsleri. The sequence goes on from JAJTUB010000051.1 coordinate 215,575, forward strand.
CTTAATTGCTTTCTGGAATATTTATTGGTTTGGTTGATTTAATGGGCAATGGATTTACTGGGATATGGGAATACATTATAAAGGGGTATATAATCTCCTTTGTTATCTATTGTCTTATATTCTGATATAATAAAATTTTTAGAATTGAATTCTATTATTAACATATATATACTTTTTTGTTAGATTTGAGTAAAATTGGTTAAAATATTATACTTTAATTAAATTTGTTTGACCAAACACTAATTTTTTATTTTAAGATATTGGGTTCTCAGAACTTATGGAGTATGTATAATAATGATATCAAAGAATAATATATAAGATGTGTAATAATAATAAAGGTTATAATAAATTATAAGTTTGTATTATATTTGAGTTAACTGATGAAAAGTAAAAATTATTTATCAATCCTAATGATAGTTTTATATATATAATGGTATTTTATATAAGTGTTAATAATTGTTTATATACATGTGCGTGTATGCGTGCTTGGTTGCTTGTATATATGTACGTGTATGCGTACTTGGTCGTTTGTACACATGTGCGTGTATGCATGCTTGGTCGCTTGTACGTATATACATATATGTGTGCAAATCATGTGGTATATAAGGATCATATGACAGGGTGCTATAACAAAGTAGGTAAGTATAGGTATGTGAGAAACAGGTGTTATGTAACAAGCAGAACTGGGAATGATGTAGCGTAGAATAAGGTACAGGTATTTGTGCTGTCCAGACCATAGGTCTGTGACAGATGCCTTTTTAGCCTCTCTAGCCTCTATTTGTGAAATCGGGAGAATGTGTTGAGATTGTTGTTTTTTGAGAATTGAGTTTTGATCGCCGGGGGGGTTCGAAAATGTTGCCGTATTTGGTGATGGATTTTTGGTGTGGTTTTTGGATTTCTTTGGTGTGGTTTTCTCGCTTAGAGTAAGTGTCCCGCTTCCTGGTGTGTCCCGCTTCCCGGTGAGGTACGTTATTGTATTAAAGTGGTTAATAAAAATATTTCTATTGGAAATAGTTATTAATAATTTTTCAAAAACAAAAATATTAGTAATTAATAATTTTTCAAAAACAAAATTATTAGTAATTAATAGTTATAGTTCATATATAACTAATAAGTTTATAACTTAGTACTATCTTAATAATATATATATATTATTTTTATTTGCTTATACTTTTTATATTATCTAGCTATTAGATTTGGGATATTTTTTAGTTTTAAAAATAATATATTAACAATAACTAAACAAATTTATAAACTTAAATAATATTATATGTGTAAATAAGATATTATTTCTTTAGTTTTATGATATTAAGGTATATATAACTACTTTTATAGTAAAAAATATTATTGTAGGATGGAAAACAACTAGATTTTACCTTTACAATTGTTATAAATTATTATAAAATTATTAGGTAATAGTTTAGTAACTATTTACCCTAATTTTTAAACTAATTTTTAATATTGTTATATTTATGAAAAACCAGGATATTAGTTATATATTTAAATCTTTTATACAAAATTTTTTTACATACTTAGCAATTTATAAGATTAGTAGAGGTTAAAATAAATTTATAATTTAGTTTGTTTTAGTGGAATAGAAGTTTAAAGTTATAAAAACTAAATTGAAAATTATTTAGCTAGTTAAAAAAAAAAAAGTGTGTATGGAACTTCAGCAAAAAATTATATTGTCCTCCCAGTCCTCTGAGGACTCAGAGGATCCAAAAGACTTTTGTCCTCTGGAGGCCTTTCAAGGTTAGTAAGTACCATATTTTCAGTGGTTACTATAAGATTTTAAACATTTGAAAGCAATTATACTATAAAAACCTTAATAATTTTATATTATTGGAAAATCATCTATAATGTTAATTTAATTAATAATCTTAATAATATTATAACTCAATATAAACTCTCAGATGTTATTGATTAAAATAACTTTAAAAATCTTTTCAATAATAATAATTTTTGGTTGGACTCTTAGCAGCTAAGTACAAATTTACATAATTCAGATAAAAATATTCAATTAAAAAATTTTTTATATTAAAATATTATATATAAAAGCTAATAAATATATAAAAAAAAGCTATTTATATGATGCTCTTAATTTTTTTTTAGATTTTTATTATGGGTTTACTAGTTTTTTAAACACAACTGCCTCTTTATCATTAATAAAAAAAATATTTTGAGAAATATTTTCAATAGTAGAGGCAAACTTTAGGAGTTTAATATAAGATTATATCATGTGTTTATGAATGCTAATAAGAATTTCTATTAATTGTTGTTTAAAATTTTCTAATAAATTATCGAAGATATTTAATTAAATTAGTAGAGTATGTTATAGGTTTTTAAACATCTAACTTACTATGTGTGCTAATTATTTTGGTGCTGATTTGTTGATTCTTCTGACCAGTTTCCCAATTTTTCAAACTTACCCAAAGACAGACTGTACTAAAAACAAGAATATAAATATTTAATAAATCAACCAGAAAATCATACCTCATTCCCATACCCTTAGAAGATTTCTAATATTGATTAATCAAAACTTTACAAATAGCTGGGTGGAGAAAAAAGACTTATAGTTACAATCTATTAAAAAACTTCCAACATTTAAAGAGAATTGAGAACTTACTTTATTTTTATTTTTTAAGAAATTTAAGTAATCTAAACTAATTAGTTTTTTAATATACACAAAATAAATATTGATATCAAGATTAATAAGATTGTACATATTTAATATAAGATTTTTTGCAGATTCTTATAAATAGTTATAATAATTATTAATAAAATAACAAAATTAATTTTATAATTAGAATATTATAATATATAATTTTAGTAAGTATATTTATCTGATTTATTATTAAAATTATTGGCTCAGTTTTTAATAAACATCTGGTGTGTTATTAAATTTTATTATTATTTAACTAAATTTTATTAAAGAATTATTAAATAAATATTTTATTTTTTATTTATATAAAATCTACTAATTTTTTATTTGTTAATGTGTTTTTTGTGTTTTTCTATTGATTATTTTATTATTTATAGCTAGTATTGGACTATAGAGATTTAATAGTATCTAATGATTGTAATAAAGTTTAACTTTTGCTTCGAGATATAAAATAAGAATAAGATATTTTAAATTAAATTTGATTAAATATATTAGTATTTAAAATGTTTCTTTTTAGAAAAGAAGAGGAAAGTATTATAGATAATAAATATTTAATAAATGATTTTAAAATTAAAAATAAAGCTTTGATTTATTATTTAACTTACTTATTATTAATAGTCAAATTATAATTTAGGTTAGAAGTTAATAGATTGTGAGTATATTTTAAAGGTTGAAAAATAGATACTAAAAGTCTTAAAATTAAAAAATTTAGTTATTTTAATTGATTAACTAATAAAACAAAATTAATAAGAATATTATTTATTTTATTTTTAATGAAATTATAATTTAAAAGATTAGTATTAATTTTGTTTTTAGGATTAATATTATTATTTTAGTTTGATAAAAGGGTAATATTAGGAATTGGATGTTTAGTAGTTGATGTAAACTTTTCTAATATGTTTTCTAACAGTTAAATGATTTTATTGATTTGGTTTTAAACAAGTATAAATTGTACTTATTAATTAGTTTTCTTTTTTTATCCTTTATCAAACGCTGCCAGTTTTGGAGAATTAAAAAGATTTTGTTAATTATTATTTTATCTTATTTTTCAAGTAGAAACCATTTTAAAATAGAATAATATTAAATAAAGGAAGAGGAATTAGTATTAAACTATTAAAATTTAAAAAAAGTAATTTTAATAATTTATTTAAAAACAAAATTCTTTATTTGAAAAAAAGGGGAAAATAATACACGTACACTTTTTGAATTAAAATAAAATAAAATAAAGTTACGCATAAATATTAACAATTTTATATTAAACTACTATTATTATAAAGAATATTATATATTTATAAATTAATATAAATATTAATAAAAAAGTTCTTATCATCTAATAAAAATAAATATAAGTAAAATATTATCTTATTTATCAAAATAATTTGTCGGTTTAGAGTATTAATTATATTAAAGGGTATTTTAAGAATAGTAATTATAAAATTGTGAAAATCTGCTTGTCATTTACTATTTTTTGGATCAAAATCGGTAATCATAACAATATCAAATGACTGATTGATGTAACAATTTTTAAAATGTAAAATCAGTTTTGTATGAATTAGCAAGTGTTTGTTGAAAGCTTTTTATTGTCCTTCTCTTTGACGAAAGATAAAATCTTAATGTAGTAATTTATAATGAAATGAAAATGGTCTGGTGTATTGAATCTGATGGATTGTAACAGTATCAAGATTTTGAAAATCTTCAATTAATACTGTTAATTGATTAAACGGTTAATAAGAAAATGTTTTTATAATGTTAAAATTATTAAGATTTTAGTTGTTTGGTACATACCTATTAATAATTATAGCTAGACAGTATGGTTTTAGGAATTTTTGAATTTTTGTATGTAAGTTATTAAGATAATAAATAGCTATAACTTTTCTTATAATTTATTATTATTTTTTTAAATATTATTAAGGATTTTTGAGGATATATTTATTGTTTAATATTGGATTTTTAATGTTTTGTACTAAAGTCTCATTCTCAGAATCTAAAAATATATAAATATTATTATTTAAATATAAATATTTAATAGTTGATAATTTACTGCTATTATTTTCATTAAAAAAACTATTAAAATCTATTATAAGATTGTTAATTATCAGATTTAAAAAATTTTGTTTTGATTTAAAACACATATTTTTTACCAGATTCCGGTAAACTGTTTGTAACTAGTTGGAATATTAAGGTTTATCAAGAAAAAACATTAAATTTAATTCTCATATTCCGAATATTATTTTTTATTAATAATTTGTGATGATTTATATATTATAATTGATATGATTTGAATCTTGATAACCTTTTTTAATTTGAAAATGATATTAAAGTTTCGGAGCATTTATTAACCATTTTTTAAGATATTTATACTAACAGATTATACTTCTGTAATAATTAAATTAATATATTTTAATTATATTAAAATGATTAAGAGCTTCTAGTTCGAACTTATATTTAATATTAATTTTTTTTTTTTTAATTATAATTTTTAATATTTTTATAATTAGTTTATTCTCTTGGTTTATATATAACTCTCAGTATCTAATAATACCTACTACCACTTTTATATTTTCTTTTAACAAAATCCAAAATTTCGAAATTATAAAAAAATTAATTTAATTTAATAAAATTTTTATTAATATCAGTTTAATTGTTGATCAATTATTTTGTTAGTATGATTATAATATTATATAAGTAAATAGAAATCAATAAAATATTAAACACAAATTAAAACCTAATTAAATTTTTAATATTTAATAGCCCCCAATAAATTTTAGAAAACTGTAATTAAATAATAAATAATAATTCTACCAATTATACAAAACTCTTTCCCTTGCTATTATATAATTTATAAAAATAATTTTTTAAAACAAAAAAAACCAAAATACACTAGGAGTCCAATCTAAGCTCAGTCAAAACTATCAAATCATTTATATTATTAAACAAATCAATCAACCCAATCTAATACATTTTTTAAAGTACCAAAATAAAAACCATATAAAAAATCTAGTTTAAAAAATGCATATAGTAGGACTCCAAAGATCTAACAAAAACTTAACAAAACTTAGCCTAATTTTTTATTCTCTAACTTTTCAATTAATGATTTTTAAACCTGTCAAAATGAGATTACTAAAAATTGAAGTTTTAGTTTGTTATAAGAATAATAATCATAATTTGCTACCCCCAAGATATACTCTTCAAAACTCTGAACATCTATCTTGTAAATAGGACAAGATCTTGTATTAATATTAAATAAATTAATGTATTCTATATAATCTGCAATCCAATCACATAACTAAGATATATATAAACAAGTAAAGCCATTAATATATTTTAAATTAAGACCAGATTTCACAAAATCCTCAACATCCAGTTCCAACTCCTATTTGTTTAACAATTAAAATATTTTAAGTAAGATTTTTTAAATATTAATATTAACCTTTAATTTCTAATAATTATTAAAATCTTTTTTCTTTGGTAGTATTGGTATAAATATAAATAGAATCCAAGCAAATAACAACAGCTTACTATAAACATTAAAAGGCAAATTACCAATTATTAAATAAATCAGCCATAATTTTTTATTATTAGAGAAATTGGTTAGATAAGTAGCATCTGATATGCAAATAATAGGAATTAATATTAAACCTTCTAATAATATTAACTAAAAGATGGTCAGCGTTTGATATACAATACAATATACAAAAAAATATATTTTAAATAAAAATATAAAAAAATTAAAATTATATATTTATATCTTTTATTACCAGTTATTTATATGTAATTCTAAATATAATTATTTGTTTTCTAAATTATATTTTTTAATTAGTGTATATATTAGATTGCTAGCATATACTGGTTGTTTAAAAAAATAATTTATATAATTAATAGAATTATAATAAAAGTATTCTTATAATTTTAGATCTTTAATTACTTAATTATAAATTGAAGTTTAAAAGTTAAGATTTAAATTTCTAACTATATTTTTGATTTGTTTCTAAAGGATATGCGCAGATTGGAAGGATGTATTGAAAGATTTTAAGAGTCTGTTATTAAAGAAATTATTAATTTTAGTTTTTAATATTTTATTTTGTATTAATTACCTTGCTAATTTATAATCTATATAATTTGTAAACAGATAAAATAGGTTTTTGATCAATTATGATGATAAATTTTCAAATATAATTATAATATTAGTATTTAAATATATATTTATATAAACTTCCAAAAAACATTCAGAGTCTAAGGAAGAAAAAGGAAAATTATATAAATTTTCTAGTTAAATTGATTAAATCTTGAAATATAAGGTTAAATATTTAAAATTTAAAATATTACTTTTAATAGTAGCTTAAAATTTTTGATAATAAAACTATTTTTCATATACATCATACCAACCAGTTTTTAAATATAATTTTGAACAAAAACAACATGGAAAACCTAAGGCAAACATATTAATAGTATTATAATATTTAGTAATTCAAAAAAAATTAAAAAATAATAAAAATTGAAAAATACCAAACATCTAATATAAGCTCTTTCTAAGCTTAAAACATCTCTCAACAATTTTGGATTAAAAAGGTGTTTAATGAAAAAAAAAAGTAAGTTACTTAATGATTAATCCTTTCTTAATTTAATTTAATCCTATAGTATAATATAGTAACCAGGATTTTTTAATTATACTCCCAAAAGCCAGCATTTATCTCCATATATCTTGAATAATAAATAGATCCAAAATTTTTAATATGTTAAAAATATATAAATCAGTTCTAGAATATTTAAATATGAAAATAAATAAAAATAAAAAATATTTAAAAAATATATTTAAATTTACTAGAGTTTAACAGAAACTTCCATCGATTTCAAGCAGCTATTTAAAAACAAATTTAATAATAGATTATATAATAATATATATTAGTTCATAATACTATTAATCATCTTCTCTTTTCTCTATTACCATTATTACCATCATTACTTTTATTTTATTTTATTTTTATTTAATACCTAATACTTTTGTAAAGCTTTTCAACCTTAAACAAACTCTGGAAGTCTTATACCTATTAATAACTTATATATTAAACAAGTTATTAATTTTAAAATATTATTTTTGATATTTTTATTCTAGTGCCAGAATAGAGTGTAGTAGCAGACTGTTAGAGGCTATCCATCTCCAGAATCAAAAACTTGAAATAAATTAAAATTTTGATAAGATGATGAATTATAATTTTGATCAAATATTGGATGATGAGGTAGATTTTCCTTTTCCCAGCCTAACTCCTAATATTACTGATTTGCATATATCTGATCTTAAATATCTTAAAGATGTAATCTTAGAATGGTTTTAAAATGATGATAAGTTTTTTAAAAACGCCACCAGTTTTCTAATTGTTCTTTTGAATATACTTGTATATCTTGGTTATTATCCAGAATCCAATTCTAATACTGAAAATTTTGATAAAACTGAAAATCCTGATTTGTTCGAAGATTTTGTTGATTTTGGGTTAACTTTTATATTTATTAATTTTAGATGTAAAAGTCTAAGACTAGAACGTCTTAAGGACTCAGACAGTCTGATAGCAGACGCTGGAGGATCAGTGGTAGCAGCAGGATCATTTGGATTACCAGATAGAAAAAATGGTAGGAAAAAATCTGATAAAGGTATAGGCAAGAAATTTGCTAATAAAAAGCCAGATAAGTAACAGATTTCCAAAATTTTATTTCAAATTGTAAGAAAACTTTGACTAATAAGTATAAAATAATACCTATTACAAGGAAAAGAAAGAGAGTTGCGAAAGATGGAACTAAAAATGGAGCTAAAGATGGAGCTAAAGATGGCAGTAAAGATGGTAATGATGACGATAATAATGACAACGATGATGATGGTGGCAAAGTTGCACCACCAAGAAGAAAGAAGCACAGAGTTGGTAAGTATCCTGAAATAATGAACCATAAAATACCAAAAATCAGCTAACAGCTTTTTAGTTAAAAGAATCAATATCAATACTATAATTGTAAGAAATAATAAGGCTGTGGGAATCTCCAAAACTAACAGTATAATTGAAGAACAATCTTTTTAAGAATCAGAAAGTAAGAATCAGAATCTTATAAAAGATTTTTAGCATCTGTTAATAATTTATACCTAAACAAAAAATATAATAAGATCACTAATATAAAAATTATTATTAATTTTAATTTAGATAATCTTAACTATACCTATCTTAAGTTAAGAAATAAAATAACTATTAAAATAAATTTAAAAAATAAGTTTTTATAAAATACTAGAAGTTTATTATAAAATACTAATTTATATATATAAACTAGGTCAGATTTAAAAATCTTACCTTAAATAATGACTATTAAACTATTACTAATTTTTTAGTAGCTACCTTAGTTAAAAAATTAATGTACTAAATTATAAAATTGGCAAACTTCATAAATCTGGCATTGGGTAATAATAGAGGAAATAGAGGAAATAATAAAGATAGTAGAGATAGTAAAAATAGAAATACCAGACCCTTAAACACAAGCAAAAAAAAAGACAATAAACATAAAACAACAAATTCTACAAATCTTTCAAACTATAAATATAATATTTTATATTATATTAATGGCCAATAGGAGTGGACCGACTGGAAAGATTTTAGTATTAAGCAAAAAAAAGATTTCATTTTCAAGATTATAAAATCAACTTATTTTGGTATTATCAAAGATATAATCCTCATAGACAACTAGGTCAACACTAGAAATCCGAAATTGGCTAATGACAATCTAGTAAAATCTGTTTTTATCAGTTTAAAAGGAATTATTTAGGATATATTCAAAAAATATAAGGAAGGTATAAGAACTGCTTTAAAATATATTATTTTAAATAAACATATATATTTTAACAACAGTCTTATAAAAGACTTTAGGAGTTTTTAGTTGGAGGTAAAATAAAAAAAAGTAAAAATTAAGAAAGCTAGGAAAAAAATAAATAAGAAAAAATTATAAAAAACTATTAACAATAGTAAGTATTTGTTAATTTATAACTAAATACTAAAAATCTATTAATTTACTTTTATAATCACTTTTAATAAATTTACCATTAATATCTTCTTTATCATTACCACCACCTCAAAATTATTAAAAGTTTTAGCTCCACTTTTTTTTAAAATTCATATTAAAATCCAAATATTCTATCTAAATAATATTACCAGATTTACCTCCACCCAAGACAATATAAACTATTTATACGAAGACTCTAAAAATTTAAAAACAAATAATTCCAATACAGTCAAATCTTATAACATAAATATAGATTAAACTATTATAACTTTAACAAATTTAAACACCTTTATAACAATAAAAAATGGTAAAATAGTTTTAGTTTACCTATAATTGGGAAAAGACTATACCAAGTTGATAAAAAGTGATAACTACTTTTTGTATAAAAGAATTACTTTAACTAACACTTTAAGAATATAACTTAATAATATATAAACAGTAATCTAGGAAGGTGTGGTAATAGTGTAATTATATTATTTTTATATTATCTTCTATTGGATTTCTTAAAGTTTTAACTCTCTTCTAGTTAATAAAATAATTTGGTTAAATCCTAAAAAAATAGTAGTAGTAATAATAATAATAGCAAGACCAAATAAAACAGATTAAAAACATTGAAAAGCTAATAAAAAACTAAATTAAGAAGATTAAAAAAAACTAAAATATAGTTAGTTAATATATTTTTTTTAAAAATTTAGAAAGATTAAAAAAAATCTGTTAACAATAAGAATATTAAAGAAGACTATAATAATTTTTTAAAAGATTATAACAAAGATATTTTTATTTAGATTTAATTATGTATTTAATATAAAATTAATTGGTTTAATAAATAATTTATAATAAAAGTGATGTTTTTTTTTAAAGAATATATATTTTATTTAATTGATCGAATAATAAAAAGGTTGTAGGAGGTCTATAGCAGATTCTTAATATCTATCTTTAGGTTAAAATAAAAAGTGTTGTTTAAAAAGATTTTTTTGGAGGAAAGAAGGAATATGAGGATTGATAATTGAAATTATATATATATATATAAATCTAATAGATTTTGAATCTTTTTAGAGGTATTCTGAGGATTTTAAGCATTTTTTTTTATACTCTCAATAATTCTTTTTGTTATTGATTTAAATATGTTTAATAAAAATGATTTTTGATGGGGCGCTAGTTTTTGAGCGTTTGAGGCTGTCTTTTATATGATTTTTGCAACCTTTTAACACTATTAAAGATCCTCTCAGGCTACCAGATTTTTTGCTGATGAACCAAATAAGAAATTTATTATTTTTATAAATATAATTATATAACAAGAATTAGAACTAAAATAGCTTTTTATTAATATATTAGATAAAACAAAATCAACTATAAAAGATAATAAAATAATTATAGAGATAAAAATATTTCTTTGATAATCCAACTATATTTAACTATAGGTAATATATTATCTAAGTTATATAAATAATAATTTTATAAAAAATTAGTAAATTAATATAGTTTTTATACTTATAGCTCTAATATTACATGAAATATGTTCAATAATATATTATTTCTTAAGTTGTTGAAAGGTGGTCCGGAACCAGGGGGGGTCCATATTTGTACACATTGACTTAGTATGAGCCATAATAGAAGGCTGCTAGTGTACGTTGACACTGATTCCTCCACATTTAATTGGTTAGCGTTCTATTGATGGACTTGCTATGCCAAGTCTAGCGGTTGCTAGTAACCTCTCACTTGCTCCGAGCGCGGTTTAGATGATGTTGGGTGTATTTAATCACACCCGCCCAATGGTCGAGATATTGATTCAGAAATTTATGCATATTGACCAATTCGATCGATTCTAGCCAGCTAGCTACATTTTTCTATACCTAAACCCTCGCGCCTACGAGATTTTGATTATTAGATTCACTACGATCAATTTCCTCGAGTCAAGCTTATAGACTGTATTATTACTTCGCCACATACTATAGTCTATCTTCTAAACCATGGCGCATGTACATCTCGAGTAGCCCGATGAAAGACGCCTTCTGAGAGATAAAGCGCGCATATACGAAGGAGGGGAGAAAGAATTGAACCACAACAACAGAGATTCAGGATTAGGAAAAAGTTTAAGTTTGAGTTCGATGACAGGTTTCAGTCAGTTTCCCAGCATGAGAGCGCCAAATACGTGGGGCACTCGTCGTTCCAAGTCGGAAGATTTGGATGATTCTACCACGAAAGGGACCCGAGACCAGAGAGGGAGTTCTTTGCGGGACTCCGCAAAGAAGGGTAAATTTGCGTGTCCAGCAGCCAAATGCGACCCTTTTTACAATCGGAATTGTTTGGGTGTAAGCTTCCCTAATTTGGCAAAAGTCAGGTACCTTTATATAATTATAATTTATATATCGGAAAGGTGTGCCACACTTGCGAATCAGGCTATTTTACAATATTCTCAGCTATTCAGCTGGTTTGGCGAAACCTTCTGACTGAGTTCCTAATTCCATTAGGCAACATCTGGCTTGCAGAGATCATTATGATATTCCGTCCACAAGATATTTACCCTTTCAGCTCAGAGCCCCCTCTGGCTGGAACGACATCATCGCTTATATCTATCTTCTGAAAGAAATCCCATCCTCAGGTAAGAATAAATCGAATCACCTTTCGCGGGACGGACGGGCGACATTTTCTACTCCCGAAATCAGAAATTAACGATTCTGAGCCTTGCAGATGAAACATTTGATGCCACTCTTGATGTAATTCAGCACCAGGGTTCTGGATCTGGAAAACCGGATTTGCTTTCTCACATAGTTCGCATGCTGAAGCGGTGCCTCGGGGATTCGGATCATGCTAAGCAGACGCTTTCTATGCTCATCGCAATCTCTAGCGACGCTAAATCATCTGATCCTGCTGAAGAGGTCCTCCTAGAGTGGCACGGTGCCGCGAAAACGAAGTTCAATCGAAGCCAAACACAACCTAGCTGGCCAGAAAATTACGATTACGAAGATACCATGACAGATTCTGAAGATCGAATGTGGAAGATAAAACGCTATGATTCTGAAGATCCTAGTTGTATGATAGAGAAATCCAATCATTCTACAGGTTTAGCCTTAGAACCAATGCGAAACGACGATGATACGACGATGGAAGATTCAAATTTAGCGGATCCCACGGAGAAGTCTCATGCGAGTGAACTTATAATAAACGAGAGTATTGGCGACCCCAATATAGCAGTCTCGTCCCCCGGTTCGATAATGGCTAAGGGCCCTATCGAAGAGGTCCCGACTTCTCCAAATAATGAGGGTCGCCTCGGCTTAAATAAGCCCTCCGCGGAGACGAGACTCTTGGGCAGTATACATGGTTTGTGAATATATCGTCTAATGTCTCAATACGGGCAAACTGCCCCAAAGGATATTAACTTATGAAATCACTAAAAGATTATAGGGGAATTAGACACACTAGCGCGCGAACGCCAAAAAGCCCACCCCGAAGCCCCGGGACAGCCAAATCTAGAAAATGCAGTATATTCCGATGCCCCATCCTGTCTATCCTCGAGTATCGATACTTATGGAATTAGCTGCTAAAATGCAATTTTGATCATCTTCTCGGTGATAGATTAGCTTAGAATTTGAGGATGGAGCCAGATCAACCGAAATTTGGATGCCTAGATGATTATGCGCAAGTTTCTAGAGTTTGTATCTAAGCTTGTTTTAGTCTACCGTTATTTGGGCCTACTGGATATAAGTTGTGAATAACAACTACTCGTCTCAACCCACATACCCTACCATAATTTTTTGTAGATGCATGAGCAGTAAGCGTTCTCAGTTAGTTTTTTATTTCTAGAGCTAAGATTTATAAGAAGCACCATAAAAATAATCATGGCAAGTAAGACTCTAGCAATACCTAAATTAGCTTACTGACCACTATAACTAAGTCGACAACTGTTTTAATAATGAAAGAAACTACCATCAGCGGTATAAAAACTATTGTTAGCAGTATAAAAATGATTACTACCGGTACAAAATCGACAACTCTGTTTATAAAGACCACAAAAACCACTGTGAGTTGGATTACAACAGCTAGTGCCTCAGGATGTATTCAGATTATGTGTAAGTAATTTGTTGGAATTGGCTACACTGGGTACATAGTTTGCAGTGGATCAACATGTACCTATAGCAACGATTATTATTCTCAATGCTTGTGAGATAAGCGTGACGGGGTTGATGGGGATTAAAAACTGTACATGTCACGGGCTGATAGAGTTTTAATGCGATATGATGCATGGGAAGCCTTGTACATATGAATGGGAAGGAATAATGTTTCTTAGTGTAATTTAGTCGTCTCGTTTTCCTAATATCTATGATGTGTGCTGTAAAATGGACGCATCTATGTTGGGGCTGGTACCAGATAATTTTGGATACAGCAATTCAATTAATCGATAGTCTTTTTATCGTTTTGATATCCGCTACATTATTTTGGTTCGAGTCTCTAGCGCCAATTAAAAATTATTTCTTTTTAATTATTGCGATTATCGCTAGGACTATTATACCTATTATCATATCGGATCGATATATTATCGGTATTATTGTTTGATATGTCCAAGTGCCTCCCTAGACAAGAATTGACGGGACCTCCATCGCCTGACGAGGTTGATAGCTTTAGACCAAGCCTTCTAAAAGAAAGGTTTCCCAGATAGTAGTTTCGATACTGAGAATCAGATTTTGAGTTCGGCTGGTACTGCTGTATGGGTGGAGCTGAGCAAAATGTTGTGGATTTGCCTCCGCCAAGTCGGAAGGAGCCGTTCCCGGAATCTATCAACCTTCTTGTCCTGCATTCTAGAAAATATATGTGTGTTCGCTTTGAGTCGGATGGATGTGCCAAGACGGACGATGATACGGAGTGAAAAGTGAATTATGAAGATGGTGGTATTTTCAGATGTTCAAAATAGGTCGATAATTCATATGGCATACAGTTCTTAGAGCACTCGTATTATAGATTTAGATCATTCTACACTTGAATCAGAATTCTCGTATACATATATCTAATCTACCGTGATAGACGGCAACCCCATCAATCGATTCGTTTCTCCAAATCCTGTCCCGTCGCTTGATATTTGGTTGGCAATAAACCGAGAACGTATTGCCAGAAAAATATGTTCTTATCATAACCAGGTAAATCACCCCATTGTTCGAAAAGGATAGGAACGAGATCCCAATGTCCAATCTTGATCAAAAAATGACAAATAGCACGTAAAGAGCTCTCAAGCGCGCCAACGATCCAGGCGTGATGGTTACTTGTAGCCTCTCCCACAAAGTGAAGTCGGCCATCAGCAGTCGGGCGTTGTAGATGTGGCATCATCTTGCGATACTGCCCGGGGCCAAACATGGCAAAGGCTCCCGAGACGAATGAATCATGATTCCAGTCATACGAGTAGTGAGTGATGTACTTTGTGCGAAGCATAGCAAGCACCCTGTCATAACTCATCTCGGGTGGCGCGCCCGGCCTGGGATCATGGTGCAAACGAGCCAAATCTCTGAGAAGGCAGTCTCGAAGGATCTCTTCGCCGTCCGGTGACGTCTTTTTAATCATAGAACCAACCCGTTCGGCGTCTTGGCCCCAGCAGTAAGAAGCCAGAAGGACTGCGGGACGGTTGTGAGCGTCATGGATATTATAGGACGGATAAACGCACATTCGCGTGGAGTAAAGATCGGATGGAGCAACTCCTCCTTCGTCAATCTTAAATGGCGCTTTGATCCACCATGGATCTGTGAATTTAATGCCGATCTTTGTAGAAGCGCTGTATCGTAGCATGCGTATAGCAGCCTTCTGACCACTCTGGAGATCAACGTTCTTCAGGTCCATGCGAGCGGCGCAACCAAGGGTGGTCGTGTTGATAACGCTGTGATATTTTCGTGGTGTCTTGCCTTCATCTTTCAAGAACACCTCCATCCTCTCATTTTCGAGTACCTCTGAACCCCGCTTTAAGTTCATTCCGATAACCACTCGGTTGTATTCTGGTTCTCCGGAAACTTTATCGTTCAAACGCCTGATCAATTCACTAGTACCACCTTCAACGCAGTACCAATCTGTTTCCGAAGACATTTCGTGTTTGTGGCCTCCCGAATCGTCAACTTTGACGCAGACCTTTGGAGCGTCGAACGTAAATGATTCGATAATAGCTTCCGATAGCGCTAGGTCGAACCATCCAGTTGCCCTATAAACCATTAGCTCAGTGAATATTTATCATATTTAGGTACGAACTTACGAGTCTGAAGTCTCTAGCCAATTGATGGTGTAAAAGTCAAATTTGCTATGTTCAAAACGTTAGATCACATTCACACAAGTGATTTAGAGATAAATTACCAGATTCTCGTGAGAAATTCGCGAACACTGTATGTCTCGTATTTCATAAGAGCCTGATATCCGACGTGAAACTTGTATTGCATGAGATATTTGAAGGGGCCGTAGGCATATTCTAGTAGCTTGTCGGCGCCCATTGCAACGAAACTATCGAATTATTAGCCATGAAATTCTGTCTTGGTAGTTTAGAGGCAACTGACGCGTAAGGAACATCACCATAGTTCTTCGTACTGATGCAAAAAATATCTTTACTTCTGTCATCGCTGCGGTCGGGTTGGTCACGAGCAGTTTCAACTGCCTTTTTTAGTTCCAAGTAGGAGTTCCATTTCGTTTCATTTTCCTCTTTCTCATCATGTTCTATTTGTTGTATCCTTTGTTTCTCTTCTTCTTGTTCCTGGCTATGCGGCACTCTGTACTGTTGGATATCGTTAAAATACTTTGGCGTCTTTGTTGAGCTCAAAAGATATTTCATCAAACGCTTAGGACGATCGTCTTCTGGAAGTTTTTCATCAATATGTTCGAATGCAGCTTTGACCTCTTCTTCTTTTCGGTAGAGACCAACATCTTCAAAAAGTTTAAAGGTCCTGCGGTTCTGTTAGCGAAAATTGCGAGCACGACCTTCTATCACTGCGTCTAGGATACCTTTCCATAATTTCCGTGTCAGGAAACCGCATCGCTCCTACATCATAATAATCGTGGCGACCAGGTGAGAAATGATGAGTGTATATTCTGCCTCCAACTCGATTTGCGGCCTCCAAAATGTCAAAATCAAATTGGATATTCTCATGTCCGCCTCCTGGTCTGGGATTGGTTGACAAGTGGTAATTCAACCAGTCAAGAAGCCTTCCAGCATACAAGCCGGAGATTCCAGCACCTACAATGCCAACTTTAATGGTTCCGTATTGCTTGGGAATATTTTCCAAGCCTGGAAGAGGCATCGAGCTTAACAACTGAACCAAAGCTGCTCGGCTCAGGCGGTCGAGATTTTCCAGTTTGCTTCTATGTTCCTCAACCCAAGCAAGAAAGTCATCCCCCCATTTCTTCGGTATCGTGTTCCCAAACGCTTTCCCAATGGCCTCCAAGATGGCCTTCCAGTTCTGGTTATCTTGATTGCAGAAGAGAAGGATTTCCCTTAGAACTTCTTGGTAAACAAGAGTGTCCGCGAATTCCTCGCGCACATCGTGTTCTGGGGCAGCATGCCGAATCTTATCCCAATCGAGGTTTGTGAGCCAGTTCCAGTAAGCCTCATCTGACAATTCATCCAAATTTTTGTTGAATTCCTCAGCGGTAAAAGGCATGTGATCTGGTTCCTGAGTTGCACTCATTTTCACAGTTATTTCCCGAAAGTTCGATGTAAAGTTCAAAAGTACGATTGATTTGCTGATATTTGGGGTCAATAACACGATATACACATGAGAGTTCTATGGTTGATTAACGGGATCCTGAGCGCGTATATATAGACTCAAATTGCAAGAGGGTAGCAACTCCTCTTCCGACGTGAATTTTCTCAGCCTCTTCATCAAAGCGGGACGGCGAGGAGCAGCTAACATTCCAAGAAATTGTTGTGAGCCGATTATACGCCACATTCTGTGGGTGTCGCACTGCGGAATCAGAATATGCAGCTCTGGCGAATCAGGATCGTATCAGGGCTGGCGGCGGTCGTGCTCGGAACACCCACATGCACATCGCGCGCATTGCGGAATAGCTGAACGTCGATCATCTGTTTGGTTTGTGCTGCCTTCTTGGAGGGCTGAGATTTATTTCAAGTCTCCGGGACAAGCCGTGCCGTGTAGGACGAATAGCGTATAGTACTCCTAAATCATGATTGATAATGGATAAGTTGTAGCTAGGCCTTGAGTCCAAGCTATGTGGAGGCAGAGAACAAACGGGGCTGTTGGTGGGTTTTTTGGTGTGTCATGTGACTGGATTTTTGTTTGATTTTCGTGCCAGAGCTGCTGAGCATCCAGCAAGGTATCACTAAGGAAAAGAAGATTCCTTTCGATTAGTACGGTACCCAATGGGAAAATGGATACTACGCGTGCTGTTGAATAAACATACCAGTTAGGATCAAATATACGAAGGCTTGGAAGAAAAGTTCATGGGTAAAGCTTGGCATTTTGATCATAATGCCTTGAGCGTCACCGGAGCCACATAATCATCACAGGCAGCACCACCACTTTATAACATCAAATAATACAACTATCACCAGCTTACCATCCACCAGTTCACCATCTACTAACTCACCATCTACTAACTCACTCCCCACTAATTCCACTACCAAATCTACTATTATAAAAGTGTTAGAGCTATAATAGAATTATTACCAAAATTATTACTAAAACTATTATTAAAATCATTACTAGAATTATTATTAGAACTACTATTGTTATTAGTGTGGTGTTGTTATTATTATATTTAATATTACTATGATTACAACTGTAATAATTAGGTCTGGAGGTTATAAAACTGAGTGTTAAAGAATTTAAATTTTAATATTTTTAATTGTTAATATATCCAAAATTATATTTATAAATTAATTTATTATATTATATAAAATTATTATTATTTTATTAGTTAAAGTCAAAAATTGTAATTATAATTTTAATAACTATATTACACTAATTATAAATTATATTATTGATATATTGTTACACCTGTGGCCCTGGGAGGTCACAGCAAGCTCACTCTGGCTTCTGTTTCTCAGTCCTATTGTTCAAGTCTTGTTTTAGGGAAGTATATATATTATTAAAAATAGTAGAACTATTGGATAGAAAGTGTAATAATAATAAAATGATAGTAAACTATAAATCTATATTATATTTAAGTTAATTAATAAAAAGTAAGAATTATTTATCAATTTTAATAATAGTTTTATATATATAATAATACTTTATACAAATGTAAATGATTGTATTTATTATAAAATCATTTATGCAACATCTTTAAGGATTGTAAAATCGCTTTTATTAAAATGGTAAATATGTAATATTGTTATATGATATGAATACCATATGATAGGGGTGTGTGAATAAAACAGGTAAGTACAGATATATAAGTAAATAATCTTTAATAAGAGATATAATAAAGCAAAATTGGGAATAATATAACATAAAATGCAATATAAATAATTATACTATCAAAACCATATGGTCTGTGATACTATCTTTTTTTTTAAAAAAATAAGTTTTGTGTAGAACTGATTTTTATAAAAAATTTATTTCTATAAGATATAAAAATTTATATAGAAGTTAAATTTTATATAATTAAGACTATTTTATAAAATTAGTATTTAATATAAATATATTTTTTAATATAAATTAATATTTTATATAGAACTTCTAACTATATGGATTATATAAAATAAAAATAACATAAGCGAATAGTGTATAAAAAAAAGATGGTAATCAAATTAAAGTAGTAGTTTAAAATTTAAACTTTAAAATATTCTTATAAAAGAATAATTAACTAGTGTTTAAAAACGGTGTGGGGAAAACCGGTACGGGACAATGAATTCCCCGGCTTTTACTAGAGCAAAAAATTTTAAATATATTGCTACCAAATATCTAGTATATTTAAAATAATTTAACACTAATATTAACTCTCCCTGATTTGGTTTAAATTTTTTTTAAATTTTTTTTGGTAGTATATTTTTTTAGTTTAGAAAATTTTTTCAATTTTTTTATTTTAATAATATTAAGTTTTAGTAGGGAAATATTATTATATAAAACCTATCTACTAGCTAAAAATATAATATAAAACAAATAAAAATAATTAATAGTAAAATTTTATTAAATATATATTAATAGATTAAAAAACTATATGCTATTATACTTTTATATAGTAAAATTAAAGTTAAAAATCGCGTCGCGAAATATTAAAAAAGAATAAACATTTTTTTAAGGTTTATCTTATGCCCGTGCGAATGAGTTTGAAAAAAGTTTATAAGAAGTTATGAATTTATCTCCAGAAAGTTTTTACTTGTCGTTTAACTTGGTTTTTTTTTGAATATTAGCGGTAAGTGAACAATAGAAACTAAAAACAAGTCTTTTATTAATAAAATAGTTGTTTTTTAGGTGATATAAGTTATTTTGTAAGTGTTTTTATTTATTTTTATTTTATTTTTTGCTAATCAGACGCGTTTTATGAGTTAGAATTCCATTATTTCAGTCGCTTTGATAATTTTTTTATGAAATATATATATATTTCAAAATGATAAGTTGTGAATTTCTTGAACTCTATGAAGCCCCAAATTATAATAGATTGAATTGTTGAGATTCGGTCTATTATAACCTGGGGCTTTTTTTTTGGTTGTTTGATTTTGTAAGATTATGAGGTTGTTTAACTTTTGGAGGTTTTTAGAGGGCCAAAGACCTCTGGGACCTCGTGGACCTCCGAGGTCCACGAGGTCAACACAATTTTTTGCTGATGAATATTATAAATTAAAAAATTTTAGATTATATTCATATATTTATTTTAAATCTAAATTTTAAATATACAAGATTATAATTTTTAATTATATAAATTTACAAATCTAACAATATATTAAAGAAAAATATGCCCACTTATTATAAATCTATAATTAATATATTGAACAAAATTAATTAAATTAATAGTTAAATTTTTAAATATTATAGGATTACATATATTCCTATAAACAAATACTAGGAAATCAGATAAAAAACTTGTTAAAATTTCTGATACTTATAGAAACTTACCCCAGATTTTTAAACTATTAAATTACTAATCTGTATTAAGACCTCCAGTATAAATTAAATAAACTTATCATATACCCTATCTTATTACATTATTAATAATAACTGTTTTCTAACTATAAATATAATTTAATTAAAATATTGTTATTACTCTAAATAATATATTTCATTGTAGAAGACTATTTTTCAATATTTAGTTAATAAAAGCTTTATTGGTTAATATAGTTGTTTCTAAAATCTAATAATTCTATAGTTGAATATTAGTTCATATTTTATCATACCAATGAGCAAGTTTTTTGTAAAGCTGGGTTAAATCTATTTTAATAAAAATTAAATATTCTTAATTTTTAAACCAAAAATTAAGAAATATGTCTCTTTGGTTATGAATAATTGAAATTACAGTGATTATATAATTGTTAATAGTGATATTCTTATTAGAATAAATAGCCTACTGGCCTCTATTTCTTTGTTGATGTAAGCTTTTGACAGTATTAAGGTTTTTTTTTTGGAGTATAATGCAATTAGTGGAGTTGGGTTTTAATATACCATTTTTTGTTATTATATTATTTTCTTGGATAAAAATAGTTTTTGAAAAATAAAATTAGAATATATATTAATAATTTAAAATATTACTATAAATAAAATTTTATTATTTAAAAATTTAATTATAAATTGTTTAATAATAATTTATAAAATCTTTAGAATTCTTGTATTTTACTGCAAATTTAACCTTATTATTAAACTTAATTTACAAACTAAACGTTGAAAGGGTTTTTTATAAATAAAAAGTTTATTATTATATTTTTAATAAAATTAATACTCTCAAATTGCTTTCTCTATAAAAAATATTAATTATTAAGTAAATATTAATTTAAAAAAATTATTATTTATTTAATATTTGAGAATGTGCTTTGGTTTTTACTACTATCTTCTATACTACTATTGCAAATCTTGGTGGGGTAGCTGCTCTTTTTTTGAATAGGTTGGGTTTTGCAGTAAAGATTGTAACCATGAAACCTGTTTTTTTAATCATTTTGATGTATATAGCTTGGTATATCTAGTAATCTTTACTAAAAAAATTTTTATAATAAAATGTAAGCATAAAAAAAGGTCAAAAGAACTCATCAGAAGTACTGCAACATCAGCAAAAAATCTGAACCCCCCAGAGGTCATTATGTAGAACACAGGAGGCTGATAGGGATGTAGGGAGGTTATTGTATGATAATAAGAGGCTGATACCAATCTTAATATACCTTATTAAAATTTTAAAGTAATTAGCTATAGATATCCACCTCTCAAAATTTAATACAATTTTTTTATAATATTAAATTAATATAAATTTTTTTTTAACTTCCTATTATTTTTTATTTTTTTTTTTATATTGTATTTTTTTAGAATATTTCAGTTTTTTTATAGACGCGTTTTATTCGATATAATAAAATTAAAAAATAATAAATATAAAAATAATAATTAATATTAAGATAATATATCTAATCTTAAGCTATTATATTTAAAATTTATAATATAAGTAGTAATTTTTATCAAATTACTAATATTAGTTAATAATTTAAAAAAATATTAGTATACTAAATCAACTATTAATTTTAATTATGAAAAAGTTATAAAAAGAAAATTAATAAAATTTTAATTAAAATTTATAGGTTTTCCAACATTTTTAATTAGCTTTGTAAAAGTTTTTTTATTTAAAAAAAGATTTAATAAAGACTTATTATTTAAATATAAAAATCTAATTTTTAAAAAATAAAAATCCAGTTTTTTTTTTTAATAATTTTATAATAAAATTTAATTAAATATTTCTTAAATAAAAGTATACACTCAGAGTCTAGTAAAAAATATTAAATTAAATTTAATATTTATTAAAACTATTTATAAATTCTTTTTTTTTATAATTTAGATATTATAATTATAAGTTAACACCAATTAAATATATTATTATATTAAAAACTTTTATTTATATTTAGTAAATATTATTAAAAATACTATACTAAATATATATAGTTTAAACTATTTTAATATTAACATTCAATCAGATAAAATTAAAATTTTATTAAATACCAAGTTAATAAGATATCTTACAAAAAAAAAAAACCATAATTAATTTTTTTATTAATAAATATTTATAATTTGTTAATAAATATTTGTAAACTCTCTTTACACATCCAGTAATTTTGAAAATTCTAATCCATTAGTATTAGAATTTGTAAAAAAAAAGAAAAATTAAAAAACCAAATTTTATAAAAGAATTAAATCTTAAAATTTTAATATAAACTGCCACATATATTTAAATTATATTAAAATTATAGGAAAAAAGTATTTATAATCAAAAAATCAGTTTTAAAATTATAAATAATTATAATAAAACTTCTAACATCTATTACAATATTTTTATAATTAACTAGAATTTAACAATTTTTAATAATTTATATATTAACATAATTAATTAAGCCTAAGAGAAACTAGTATTATATTATTAAAATCTTATATAATCTTATGTTAATATATTATTAAATAAATTATTTAGAATTTAAGCTTTTTAAAATTTTATACTAATAGATAATAATAAAAAAAAAGAATTAAATTTATTACTAAAAAAATAAGAAAAAACTAAAAGTGTTTGGTAAAAATTTTTATTTATTTTCTTTTATTTTAATATATAATTTTAAATATATAAATAATTATAATAAATTTTTTTTTTTTAAAATTCAATCAGATGCCAGAAGGCGATTATAGGACTATAAAAAGGTATAATTAGACGCTAAAGGTTATACACAGGATTAGATGTTATTAACTTTTTGTAACTTCTCGTAGCTAGCAGGATGGTTCCAGGATACAAAAGATCGCTGAGCCATTTGAGCCATCAGATGGCTCGGATGTCAACAAATTTTTTTGCTGATGAAAAAAAAATTATTTAATAATAATTTTATATTAATAAGTATCATATTTTTTTAATTTTGGAAAATTAGGAAAAAGCTAGAATAAATAAATTTAAAATTAGTTTTAAATAATAACTATTTACTAGATAGAAGTAAAAATTTGAATAAAAACAAAATACTATATATATATAGATATTTTGCATATTTGCATTACCATTTATATAATGTAAATAAATATGATAAAGAAATATAAAACCTAAATTTTGAAACTATTTTTAACTGTTAATAAATATTTTTATTTAAAAAAGTAATTAAATTTTTAAATTTTGTATTCTTCTTTTCAAATTTAACCTAATTAATCTAGTAAAATAAAATAATTTCTAAATTAATATTTTCTGTATTTCTTATAGTTCTAACACATCAGCAAAAAATTGTGTTATCCTCCTAGTCCTCTAAGGACTCAGAGGATTTAGAGGATTTTTGTCCTTTGGAGGCTTTTTAAAATTAGTAAGCACCACATTTTCAGCAGTTACCACAAGATTCTGAACATTTGAGAACAACTACACCACAAAAACCTCAATAATTTTATATTATTAGAAAATTATCTATAACGTTAATTTAATTGATAACCTCAATGATATTATAACTTAATATAAATTTTTAGATGTTATTAATTAAGATAATCTTAAAGATTTTTTTAATAACAGTAATCCTCGGTCGGACTTCCAACAGCTAAATACAGGTTTGCACAATTCGGATAAAAATATTTGATTAAAAATTTTTTTATATTAAAATATTATATACAAAAGCTAATAAATATATAAAGAAAAACTATTTATATAATACCCTTAGTTTTTTTTTAAATCTCTATTATAAGTTTATTAGTTTTTCAAGTACAGCTATCTCTTTATTATTAATAAAAAAAATATTTTAAAGAATATTTTTAATAATAAAGGCAGATTTCAAAAATTTAGCGTAAAATTATATTACACATCTATAAATGTTAATAAGAATTTTTATTAATTACTGTTTAAAATTTTCTAACAAATTATTAAAGATATTTAATTAAATTAGTAGAGTATATTTGTTACACTTCGATCAAGTCCGTCTGACCAAACACTGATCTCTCACTCTAAGATACCGGGTTCTCAGAACTTATGGAGTATGTATGACAATGATATCAAAGAATGATATATGAGATGTGTAACAACAATAAAGGTTATAGTAAACTATGAGTCTGTATTGTATTTGAGTTGACCGATGAAGAGTGAAAACTATTCATCAGTCCTAACGATAGTCTTATATACATAATGATGCTTCATACAAATGTCAATGATCGTTTGTACGCATGTGCGTGCATGCGTGCTTGGTCGCTTGTACGCATGTGCGTGTATGCGTGCTTGGTCGCTTGTACGCATGTGCGTGTATGCGTGCAAGTCACGTGATACATGAGGGTCATGTGACAGGGTGCCATAACAGAGTAGGTAAGCACAGGTATGAGAGACGGGTGTTATGTAGCAAGCAGAACTGGGAACGATGTGGCGTAGAATAGGGTACAGGTATTTGTGCTGTCAAGACCATAGGTCTGTGACAATATTATAGGCTTTTAAATATCTAACTTATTATACATACTAGTTATTTTGGTACTGATCTGTTAATTCTTTTAACTAATTTTCTAATTTTTTAAATTTATTTAAAGACAGACTGTACTAAAAATAAGAATATAAGTATTTAGCAGATCAACCAAGAAATTATACTTTATTTTATATTTTTAGAAGATTTTTAATATTGATTAATCAAGACTTCATAAATAGCTGGGTAGAGAAAGAGGACCTATAGTTACAATTTATTAGAAAATTTTTAGTATTTAAAGAGAATTAAGAGCTTATTTTATCTTTATTTTTTAAGAAATTTAAATAATTTAAACTAATTAGTTTTTTAATATATGCAAAATAAGTATCAACATTAAGATTAGTAAGATTGTATATGTCTAATATAAAATTCTTTACAGATTTTTATAGATAGCTGTGATAATTATTAATAAAATAATAAAGCTAATTTTATGATTAGAATATTATAATATATAATTTTAGTAAATATATTTATCTGATTTATTGTTAGAATTATTAGCTCAGTTTTTAATAAATATCTAGTATACTATTAAATCTTATTATTATCTGGCCAGATTTTACTAGAAAACCATTAAATAAATATTTCATCTTTTATTTATATAAAATTTACTAATTCCTTATTTATTAATATATTTTTTATATTTTTTTATTAATTACTTTACTACCTACAGCTACTATCAGATTATAAAGATTCAACAATATCTGATAATTATAATAAAATTTAATTTCTATTTTAAGATATAAAATAAGAATAAAATATTTTAAATTAAATTTGATTAAATATATTAATACTTAAAATATTTCTTTTTAAAAAAAAAGAGGAGAGTGTTGTAAATAATAGGTGTCCAATAAATAACTTTAAAATTAAAAATAAAATTTTAATTTATTATTTAACTTACTTATTATTAATAGTTGAATTATAATTTAGGTTAGAAGTTGATAAATTGTAAGTATGTTTTAAAAGTTAAGAAATGAACACTAAAAATCTTAGAATTAAAAAACTTAATTATTCTGATTAATTAGCTAATAAAATAAAATTAATAAAAATATTATCTATTTCATTTTTGATAAAATTATAATTTAAAAGATTAGTATCAATTTTATTTTTAAAATTAATATTATTATTTTAGTTTAATAAAAAAATAGTATTAGGAATTAAATACTTAATAATTAATACAAACTTTTTTAACATATTTTTTAATAATTGAATAACTTTATTGATTTAATTCTAAATAAATATAAATTATATTTGTTAATTAGTTTTCTTCTTTTGTCCTTTATCAGATACTATTAGTTTTGGAAAATTAAAAAGATCTTATTAATTATTATTTTATTTTATTTTTTGAATAGAAACTATTTTGAAATAGAATAGTGTTAAGTAGAAAAAGAAGAGTTGGTATTAAACTACTAAAATTTAAAAGAAGCAATTTTAATAATTTATTTAAAAATAAAATTTTTTATTTAAAAAAAAGGGGGAGATAATATGTATATATTTTTTAAATTAAAATAAAATAAAATAAAGTTGTGTATAAATATTGATAATTCTATATTAAATTACTACTATTATAAAAAATATTATATATTTATAAATTAATATAGATATTAATAAAAAAGTTTTTATTATTTAATAAAAATAAATATAAACGAGATATTATCTTATTTATTAAAATAATTTGTCGGTTTAAAATATTAATTATGTTAAAAAATATTTTAAAAATAATAATTATAAAATTATGGAAGTCTACTTATTATCTGTTATTTTTTGGATTAAAATTGATAATTATAATAATATTAAATAACTGATTAATATAACAATCTTTAAAATATAAAATTAGTTTTATATAAATTAATAAGTATTTATTAAAAGCTTTCTATTATCTTTTTTTTTAATAAAAGATAAAATTTTGATATGATAATTTATAATAAAATGAAAATAGTTTAGTATATTAAATTTGATCGATTATAATAATATTAAAATTTTAAAAATCTTTAATTAATATTGCTAGTTGATTAAACAGTTAATAAGAAAATGTTTTTATAATATTAAAATTATTAAAATTTTAGTTGTCCAATATATACCTACTAGTGATTACAGTCAGACAGTATAATTTTAGGAATTTTTAAATTTTTATATACAAGTCATTAAGGTAATAGATAACTATAATTTTTTCTATAATCTATTATTATTTTTCTAAATATTATCAAGGATTTTTGAGGATATATTTATTATCTAGTATTGGATTTCTAATGTTTTATACTAAAGTTTTATTTTTAAAATCTAAAAATATATAGATATTATTATTTAAATATAAATATTTAATAGCTAATAACTTACTACTATTATTTTTATTAAAAAAATTATTAAAATTCATTATAAAATTATTAATTGTTAGATTTAAAAGATTTTATTTCAATTTAAAATATATATTTTCTACCAAATTTTAGTAAGTTATTTATAGCTAATTAGAATATTAAAATTTATTAAAAAAAAATATTAAATTTAATTTTTACATTCTAAATATTATTTTTTATTGATAGTTTATAATAATTTATATATTATAATTGATATGGTTTAAACTTTGATAATTTTTTTTAATTTAAAAATGATGTTGAAGCTTTGGAGTATCTGTTGATTATTTTCCAAAATACCTGTACTGACAAATTATACTTTTGTAATGATTAGGTTGATATATTTTAACTATATTAAAATAATTAAAAATTTTTAGTTTGAGTTTATATTTAATATCAATTTCTTTTTTTTTTAATTATAATTTTTGATATTTTTATGGTTGGCTTATTTTTTTAGCTTATATATAACTCTTAGTGTCTGATAGTGTTTACTGCTATTCTTGTATTTTCTTTTAACAGGATCTAGAATTTTGAAATTGTGAAAAAATTGATTTGGTTTAGTAAAATTTTTATTAATATGAATTTAACTATTGATCAATTATTTTGTTAATATAACTATAATATTGTATAAGTAAATGGAAATTAATAAAATATTAAATATAAATTAAAACTTAATTAAACTCTTAATATTTAGTAGTTTTTAACAAACTCTGGAAAACTGTAATTAAATAATAAATAATAATTTTATTAGTTATATAAAGCTTTTTTCTTTGCCATTGTATAATTTATAAAAATGGTTTTTTAAAATAAAAGAAACTAGGATATACTAAAAGTCTAACTTAAGTTTGGTCAAAGTTATTAAATTGTTTATATTATTAAACAAATTAATCAATTTAATCTAATATATTTTTTAAGGTACCAAAATAAAGACTGTGTAAGAGATCTGGTTTAGGAAGTACGTATAGTAAGACTCTAAAAATCTAATAAAAATTTAATAAAATTTAATTTAATCTTTTATTTTCTAACTTTTTAATTAACAATTTTTGAATTTATTAGAATGAGATTACTAAAAGTTAAAATTTTAGTTTATTATAGGAATAATAATTATAATCTATTATTTCTGGGGTATATTTTCTAAGATTTTGAGTATTTACCTCACAAATAGGATAAGATCTTATATTAATATTAAATAAATTAATATATTTTATATAATCTACAATTTAATTATATAACTGAGGTATATATAAATAAATAAAGTTATTAGTATATTTTAAATTGAGATTAAATTTTATAAAATTTTTAATATCTAATTCTGGCTCTTATTTATTTAATAATTAGAATATTTTGAGTAAGATTTTTTAAATATTAATATTAACTTTTAATTTTTAATAATTATTAAGATCTTTTTTCTTTAATAGTATTGGCATAAATATAAACAGAATCTAAGTAAATAATAACAGCTTACTATAAACACTAAAAGATAAATTACTGATTATTAAATAAATTAGCTATAATTTTTTATTATTAGAAAAATTAATCAAATAAATAACATCTAATATACAAATAATAAAAATTAATGTTAAACTTTTTAATAATATTAATTAAAAAATAGTCAACATCTGATATGCAATATAATACACAAAAAAATATATTTTAAGCAGAAATATAAAAAAATTAAAATTATATACTTATATCTTCTATTATTAGTCACTTGTATATAATTTTAAATATAGTTATTTATTTTCTGAATTATATTTTTTAATTAGTATATATATCAGACTACTAATATATACTAACTATCTAAAAAAATAACTTATACAATTGATGAGATTATGATAGAAGTATTCCTATAATTCTAAATCTTCAATTACTTAATCATGGATTAAAGTTTGAAAGTTAAGATTTAAATCTTTGACCATATTTTTAATTTATTTCTAAAGAATATGTGCAGATTGGAAGGATGTATTGAAAGACTTTGAAAGTCTATTATTAAAGAAATTGTTAATTTTAGTTTTTGATACTTTATTCTGTATTAACCACTTTGTTAATTTATAATTTATATAATTTGTAAATAGATAGAATGGGTTTTTAATCAATTATAATAATAAATTTTCAAATACGACTGTAGTATTGGTATTTGAATATATATCTGTACGAACTTTTGGAGGATATTCAGAGTTTAAAAAAAAAAAAGGAGAATTATATAAATTTTCTGGTTAAATTGATTAAATCTTAAATATAAAATTAAACATTCAGAGTTTAAAATGTTACTTTCAACAATAGTTTAAAATTTTAATAATAAAATCATTTTTTATATATATTATATTAACCAGTTTTTAAATATGGTTTTAAATAAAAATAATATGGAAAACCTAAAGTAGATATATTAATAGTATTATAATATTCAATAATTTAAAAAAAATTAAGAAATAATGAAAATTAAAGGATATTAGGCATTTAATATAGACTTTTTTTAAACTTAAAGTATCTTTTGATAATTTTAAATTAAAAAGACATTTAATAAAAAAAAAAAATAAATTATTTAATAATTAATCCTTTTTTGATTTAATTTAGTCCTGTAGCACGGTATGGTGATTAGGGTCTTCTGATTATATTCCCAAAAACCAGCACTTACTTTTATGTATCTTAAATAGTAAATAGATTTAGAATTTTTAATATGTTAAAAATATATAAATTAGTTTTAGAATATTTAAATATAAAAATAAATAAAAGTAAAAAATATTTAAAAAATATATTTAAACTTGTTGGAATTTAATGGAAGTTTTTATTGATTTTAGGCAGTTATCCAAAAGCGAACTTAATGATAAACTATATAATAATATATATTAGTTTATGATGCTATCGATCATCTTTTCTTTTTTTTATTACCATTATCACTGCCATTGTTTTTATTTTATTTTATTTTTGTTTAATACCTAGTGCTCTTATAAAGCTCTCCAGCCTCAAATAGACTTTGGAAGTCTTATGCCTGTCGATAATTCACATATTAAACAAGTTATCAATTTTGAAATATTATTTTTAATATTTTTATTCTAGTACCAGAATAAAGTACAATAGTGGATTATTAAAAACCATCTATTTCCAAAATCAAAAATTTAAAATAAATTAAAATTTTAATAAAATGATGAACTATAATCTTAATTAAATATTAGATGATAGGATAGATTTTCTTTTTTCTAGTTTAATTTTTAATATTACTAATTTGCATATA
Organism: Dactylellina drechsleri; assembly: GCA_036971345.1. Classification (NCBI taxonomy): domain Eukaryota; kingdom Fungi; phylum Ascomycota; class Orbiliomycetes; order Orbiliales; family Orbiliaceae; genus Dactylellina; species Dactylellina drechsleri. The sequence goes on from JAJTUB010000051.1 coordinate 246,408, forward strand.
CTTGATTTTAAATATTTTAAAGATGTAATTCTAGAATGGTCTCAAAATGATAATAAGTTTCTTAAAAACACTATTAATTTTTTAATTATTCTTTTAAATATATTTATATGTTTTGGTTATTATTTAAAATCTAATTCTGATATTAAAAATTTTGATAAAATTGAAAATCCTGATTTGTTTGAAGATTCTACTGATTTTGGGTTAACTTTTATATTTATTAATTTTAGATGTAAAAGTCTAAGATTAGAATATTTAAAGGATTTAAACAATCTGATAGTAAATGTTGGAAGATTAATAACAACAGCAGGATCATCTAAACCACTAAATAAAGGAGATGGTAAAAAAAAATCTGATAAAAGTACAGGTAAGAAACCTGTTGATAAAAAACCAAGTAAATAACAGATTTTCAGAGTTTTATTTTAGATTGTAAGAAAACTTTGACTAATAAGTATAAAATAGTACCTATTACAAGGAAAAAAAAGAGAGTTACAAAAAATAAAACTAAAAATGGAACTAAAAATAGCAGTAAAGATGGTGATGATGATGATAATAACAACAACAATAATAATAGTAGCAAAGTTGTACTATTAAAAAAAAAAAAGCACAAAGTTAGTAAATATTTTGAAATAATAAATTATAAGATGCTAGAAGTCAGCTAATAGCTTTTTAATTAAAAGAATTAATATCAATACTGTAATTATAAAAAATAATAAGGTTATAGGAATTTTTGGAGTTAACAGTATAATTAAAAAATAATCCTTTTGGGAATTGGAAGGTAAGAATTAGAATCTTATAAGAAATTTTTAATGTCTGCTAATAGTTTATATTTAAGTAGAGGATATAGTAAAATTATTAATATAAAAATTATTATTAGTTTTAATTTGGATAATCTTAATTATATTTATTTTAAGTTGAGAGATAAAATAATTACTGAGATAAATTTAAGGAATAAATTTTTATAAAATATTAAAAATTTGTTATAAAACATTAATTTATATGTATAGATTGAGTTAAATTTAAAAATCTTATTCTAAATAATAATTGTTAAGTTATTGTTAACTTTTTAATAGTTACTTAAGCTAAAAAACTAATATACTAAATCATAAAACTAGCAAACTTTATAAATCTAGCATTAAATAATAATAGAAAAAATAAAAAAAATAATAAAAATAATAAAAATAATAAAAATAAGAATACTAAATTTTTAAATATAAGCAAAAAAAAAAATGATAGATGTAAAATAGTAAACTCTACAGATCTTTCAAATTATAAATATAATATTTTATATTATATTAATAACTAATTAAAGTAAATTAGCTAGAAAAATCTTAATATTAAGTAAAAAAAAGATTTTATTTTTAAAATTATAAAATTAACTTATTTTAATATTATTAAAAATATAATTTTTATAAATAATTAAATTAATATTAAAAATTTAAAACTAACCAATAATAATTTAGTAAAATCTATTTTTGTTAATTTAAAAAAAATTATTTAAGATATATTTAAAAAATGTAAGGAAGGTATAAGAATTGCTTTGAAATATACTACTTTAAATAAATATATATATTTTGATAATAATCTTATAAGAGATTTTAGAAATCTTTAGTTAAAAACAAAATAAAAAAAAGCAAAAATTAAAAAAAAATTAGGAAAAAGGTAAATGAAAAGAAATTATAAAAAGTTATTAATAATAATAAATATTTATTAGTTTATAATTAAATATTAAAAATTTATTAATTTATTTTTATAATTATTTCCAGTAAATTTATTATTAATATCTTTTTTATTATTATTATTATTTTAAAATCATCAAAAGCTCTAGTTTTATTTTTTTCTAAAATTTATATCAGAATTTAAATATTTTATTTAAATAATACTATTAGATTTACTTTTGTTTAAGATAATATGAATTACCTATACAAAGACTCTAGAAGTCTAAAAGTAGATAATTCTAATACAGTCAAATCTTATAATATAAATATAAATTAGATTATTATAATTTTAACAAATTTAAATACCTTCATAGTAATAGAAAACGGTAAAATAGTTTTAATTTACCTATAACTAAAAAAAAATTATACTAAACTAATAAGAAGTAATGGTTATTTTTTATATAAAAAAATTATTTTAACTAATACTTTAAAAATGTGGTTTGATAATATATAAGTAATAATTTAAAAAAGTATAGTAATAACATAATTATACTATTTTTATATTATCTTCTATTAGATTTTTTAAAGTTCTAACTTTTTTTTAGTTAATAAAATAATTTAATTAAATTTTGAAAAAATAGTAGTAGTAGTAGTAATAGTAAAATTAAATAAAATAAATTAAAAATATTAAAAAACTAATAAAAAACTAAATTAAAAAAATTAAAAAAAATTAAAATATAATTAATCAATACATTTTCTTTAAAAATTTGAAAAAATTAAAAAAAATTTATCAATAGTAAGAATATTAAAGAAGACTATAACAATCTTCTAAAAAATTATAACAAAAATATTTTTATTTAAATTTAATTATATATTTAATATAAGATTAATTAATCTAATAGATAATTTACAATAAAAGTAATATTTTTTTTAAAAAAACATATATTTTATTTAATTGATTAAATAATAAAAAAATTATAAGAGGTTTATAATAAATTCTTAACATCTACCTTTAGATTAAAATAAAAAATATTATTCAAAAAGATTTTTTTAAAAGAAAAAAGAAATATAAAGATCAATAATTAAAGTTATATATATATATATAAATTTAATAAATTTCAAACCTTTTCAAAAGCATTCTGAAAATTTTAAACATTTTCTTTCATACTCTTAATAATTTTTTTTGCTATTAATTTAAATATATTTAGTGAAAATAATTTTTAATAAAACACCAGCCTTTGAGTGTTTAAAACCATCCTCTACACAACCCCTGCAACCTCTCAACACCACCAAAGATCCTCTCAGGCTACCAGATTTTTTGCTGATGCATTTTTGATATTTTCATAAATTATTTTATTTAAATTTTTAGTAGTATTATAGTCTAAAAATTTAAAAAGCAAATGTTAATAATCATATTTTAAAAAAAATAAGGTTTTTTAAAAGAAAAAATATTAATAATCTTATTATTTTAAATCTTATTATAAATATATACTAATATAAAAAAAAGTATTCCTAATATTAAATAAATGTTAGAAAAAATATAAAAAAAAACTGATTAACTGGAAAATAATTGAATACAAAGTAAAGTATTAAAATATTATAAATAAAAATTAATTATTTAAAAAATTTTTAAAAAGTAAGAAATAGTAGGATAGCTTAAATAAAAAAAACAAATTTTAAAAAATAAAATTAAAATAAAATATAAAACAAATTTAAAAATAAAATTGGATTTTAAGAAAATAAAGTAGAAGAAAGAGTATGATACTTTTTTTATTACCAAACCTAAAAAAAAAAAGGTTAGATCTGAAATTAAAAAAAAACTCAATAAATTTTTTAATATAAAAGAAAAATATAATTTATAAAACAGAATTTTTACAAATAATAATAAAATAATGGGATTTTTAAAAAAAATCAAGAAAAAAGAATTAAAACAAAAGGAAAGAAGGAAGAAGAAAAAAACTAGAATTAAAAAATTAGAGAGTAGAAATTTAAATTCTTTAATAGTAAGTTCTAAGAAAGTAAAATTAGTTTTCTTTGAATTTAATAAAGAAAAAAATGAATTTAATCCTAAATTCAATAATTATGATTTAAAAAATAAAGAAGACTAGGAAGATGAAAATAAAAGTAATAAAAATGGAAGTTTAAATTCAAAAATAATATTATTTTTTAATAATGAGGAGGAAAATAAACTAACAAAATTTCTTTCTAATAAATAAAGTTATTCTAGATAGTGTATAAAGTAAGTATATAAACTTATATCATTTACAAATTCTAATAAGAAATAGGTATTATTTGTTTGATATTCTTAAAAAATATATTTTATTATTTTATTTACAAAGTTCTTTTTATACCATTAGTATATATTTATAAAATTAAATAAGGAATAAAAGTTTTATTAAAAATAATACTCTTAATTGATAAACAGTTTATATACTAATTTTCAAAGAATACTACAAGAACAATATTCTAATTTATAATTGTAATTCCTTATTACCAAGTTTATAAAAATTTGAACTAATTTGTTCCATACTTGTTGAAGGTATTCATAATATGAATGTTATAAAAAGTCTGTAATGTGATAAGAGGAAAATAATTATCACATTTTTGAATATAAAAGATATCAATATTTCTTAAAAGTATACTAATATAATTTAAAATACTATAGCAAAAAAGCCCAACCCAGTTATTTAAATCTACCCATTGCAAAACTTTTAAACAAAAGCCACTCTATACCCATATTAAATTAAAAAACCTAAAATATCTTTTATTAATAATATTTTTTAAACTACCTTTAACAATTTTACTCCTATTTTCAATCTTTCAATTTCCATTTATAAGAACTATTATATTTATAAATATAATAAAAAAAAATATATTTATAAATTAATATAAAATAATTAGTTATTTTTATTTAATTCTTAAATCCAATAGTATTGTTCTGTATTTATAATAAAATTATAATTATTAAATATTTAAGAATTAAAGTTTTTTTTATTAAGTTATAAATATAAAAATAAATAAATTAAAACTTATTTATAAAAATTATTAAGAAATTATTTAGCATCTTTCCTTTAGTACAAAAAGCACTTATACTATAAGTAGTTACCTTATTAATAAAAAATATATCAGAGTATTAAGGCTTAAGTAGTAAACAATTTTTCTTTTAAGAGAGATATTAAACCAACCTAAAATTAATACTTATTTCACTTTTCATTAAAAATATATTAATATTAATAAATAATAATGCAAATTTAGTATGGTTAACCAATTTGGAGCTTTTAACTAATAAACTTTCCTTTATAAATATTTAAAAATTATTTTAGTATTAAATATAAACTTTTATATTATTAATAATTTAAATTTATAAAAATTTTTTTAATTTTTAAAACCATTTTTATAAATATTAATTACTTATTAAGTTAAAAAGATATTAATAAAAAAATAAAAAATTATTAAAATAAATCTTTTCCAAAAATTATCTTTTAATATAAAAATATCTTTAATAATAGATTATTAAATTTTAATAAATTATTTATCCTTTATAGCTATAATTAGTTATTTTATTAATTTTAACTAAAAATTATAAAATATTTTATTAAAGTTTAAAAATATTAAAAATTTGTATATAAGAACAAATTTCTCTATTATTATATTTTAAACCTTATAAATTTTTAAATTTGAGTCAAAGCTTTTTATATTAATTATTAATAATATAAATAATAATAAAACTCTTAGCAAGAACTTGGTTTTGCAAATTGGAAAACTAATTGAAAATAAGTGGTATATAAAGGTAATATATATACCTTACTTAGCATATATCATTCAACTTATTTATAAAAATTTTATAAAAAATATTAAGATACTTCTAGATAAAGAAATAAATATCTAATATATATTTATAAATATAAAATTAGTTAGAGTAACTAATATATTAAAAAAATTTACTAAAACTTTTTAAAAAATATTATTTTATTATAATTCTATTTTTAAGATAATATTTATTAATATTAGTATATATTTATATAAATTTATTTTTTAACAAAAACTATTATCAAAAGCACTTCCCAATTTAAATATTTTAAATTCCTTCAACTTATTAAAGCCTATAAGAAACCTATTACCCTTATTAAAAATATTTTAACCTGTTAGAATTCTTTTATTCAAATATTAATTTATATTATTCAACTTTATTATTATTTTTTAATATAAATAAAAAGCTATTTATAATATATCAATTTTTTTCTTATTCTTAAAAAATAAAAACAAATTAAATAAGTAGCAACTTTTTTTTAACTATTTTATTAATATATAAATCTAATTTTACAATCTAAAAATATTATAATTTACCTTACTTAAAAGATTTATAATAAACTATTTAATTACTTTGATAATATAAAAGATATTCTTAAATATTAATTTAAATTTTGGAAAATTAGTATTTTTAACACCCTTAGGCTTGTGATTAAGAAATTAAAAATATATTATAAAAAAACCTATTATCCTATTGGGTTACTTTATAATTTAAACAACTATTTAAACTCTCAAGCTAAATTTAATGATTATAAAACATAAAATAGAAACTATGAATAACAATATCAAAACAAATTTTAATAGTTTTATCTAAAAAACTATAATAATCTTATAAATTATAAAAATAATAGTAAAAAGGAAATTATATTTAAAACTAATAAATAGTACTTATTTCAGAATTTTTTCAATTTTATAAAATATAATAATATAAGTACTAAATATATAGAATTTAAAATATACTATAAACAACTTTTAAACCTGTAAAAAAAAGATATTTTGTAATTTTGGTAATTAAATAAGATTAAATTTTTAAAAATAGCAAAAATAGTATACAATATATTAGTAGTTTCCCTTGTTTTAGTTATTTCTAAAAGAGTTTTTAACACTGCTCAAAACATTCTTCATTATTATTAAAATAAAATAAATACTACTATTTTAAAAAATATTATAATAATAAAGTTTTTTTTTAAACAGTTAAAAATAAATTAG
>JAJTUB010000051.1:253174-288791 GCA_036971345.1 Dactylellina drechsleri
AAAAAAAAAGAAAAAAAGATAAAAGAAAAAAATCAGTAAAATTTGAAAAAAAGAAAAATCAAAATTAGGGAAGAAATAAAAAAAAGAATTATAAAGGAAGAGACTGTAAGAAAAAAAGAAAATAGAGTTCAAATTCCAGTTTAATTGGGAAGAAAAAGGAAAAAAAAATTAAATTTATTAGAATATTTATAAGTAAAAGTTTAAAACAAGATAAAAAGTTAAATTATCATATTTAATAACTATATATATATAATTATAAATCTAGATTATAGGAGTAATTCACTTCCAATTATTTTTGATATCATATATTTTCTTATTTGTGTTAATCTTTTTAATTATTAGTATATATTTCTAGAATATGTTATTACAACAGTAAATACTATCCTAATCTAATAAAAAATTCAACACCAAATCAGTAAATAATCCAACATCATACTAAAATATAACACCAGCTTAATAGCACCCCTTATATTTTTTTTCCCAATCAAAAAACTAATTCAGGGACGCCCAAATTGATACCCTGATTTAAAAAAATTTTCCAAACTCATTCCTCGCCTTCCCCGCCCGTTTTTAAACGCTGTAATTAACACATATCTAAAATTATTATAAATACTAGTAGAATGTTATTAAAAATAAAATAAGTCTTTTTTTTATAATTAGCAAGATTCTCATACTAACTGTATTAAATGTTTCGGTATTCTAATTTTTATATTTTGTAAGTATTATAAATGAAATAGTTATATTTGTATAATTATATCTAGCTATATTAATTATATTATCTGTATTAGGAATAATTGAAAAAATTATTTAACTAATTTTTATAAATTTATCCTTTTAGCTATAAATAAACTTTATTAATGTAATATAGTAGATTATTTAGATTAAAAATTAAATGAAAAAAAAAAGAAGTTGGAAGCTTTAAAAAAAAAAAAAATAATTATTTAACAAAAGTAAATTTTTATTTAATAGAAAACAGCTGAATTTTAGGCTAAAGTAATTTGGAAAAAGAAAAAACTTAAATAATTAAAATCAAAATATTATAAAATAATAATTCATAATAATATACTATATGAATAAGAGTTAGCAAAAAAGAAAAGATTAAAAAGAGAGAATAAAATAAAAGTTAAATAAGCTTCTAAGAAATTAAAAAAATTTTAAAAAAAATTATTAATATTAATTTTAGGGATTTCTAATTTTAATTATACTAATTTTTTGTAATTTTAGTCTGAAATTTAATTTTTCTTTAATCTTTTGTATCTTTGTTTTGTAGGTAGTAATATAGTTTTTTAATTAAAGTAAATCTAGATGACTTCTGAAGATATATTGTTTTTTGGGATCTAAAAATTATCTTGTGGTCTGTAAGGTAATAACCATCTGATAAGGTATTTATTTTCTTAATTAAGTCTTTTTAAAATTTTTTTAAATTTATATTTTATATGATCTTTGAGTTTTAGTTCTTTATTATTGGGGTCTTCTCTTAAGTTTTTTAGGGCTGGTTCTAAGAGTGAGATATAAAATGAGCAATAAATGTGCGTAGGTCCTAAGATTTCTAATTTAAAAATATTATTACTAAACTTTTTTATAATTGTAAAAAATTTATATTTTTAATACTAGTAATTAAGTTTTTTGTTCTAATATTTTTTTCATTTAATATATTTAGTAAGTAAGTATATTTTATTTTTTTCTTTTAAAAATGGTACTTCTATTCTTTTTTGATTATAGTAATGTGATATTTATTTTATTATAAATTAGAGATTCTTTTAAAAGTTTTCATAAAGATTTTTCATATTCCTAATATGTTTATCTGTTTGCAGGATTGTTTTTTTAGGTATTAAAGATGGTAGTACTGCTATTAGGTTCTATTTTCTGAATACTTTATATAAAGTGTATTTTGTAATTGAATATTTAAATGTATTGTATATAAATTTAAAATTAGAGAATAATTTAATCTAATTATTTTATATTATATTTAAGAAATTGTGTAACTATATTTTAATTGTTTAAATGATTTGTTTGGTTGTTTTGTTTATTTGTGTGTGTTTTTTACTAGCAATATTAATTTTAGTTTTAGTTTAATTTCTGATTGAGTTTTAAAATTTATTAGAGAATAAAATATCTTTATTATAAATATATTTAATTTATAACTTGTATTAATTGAATATTTGTTTATTATAGACTTATTTAAGTTTTTTTATAAATCATTTGAAATTCTATAATTTTAAAATTGTTATTTTACTAAATTTATAAATAATAACTAGTACTTTGTTATATATAATATTGGTAAAAAAGTCTCTAAATTTTAATATTCCTTAAATAAAATTATAAAAGATAATTTAAAATAGTATGAATAATATATCATAAGGTTAAAATTTTCTATAAAATAAATGTTGATTAGGTTTGTTTCTATAATACATATTATAGGTTTTAATATATTATTTAATATATTATCATATTTGTAGTTAAAAATAATTTTTGGTTAAAAATTTTTAAATTTATTTAATTTCTAAATACCTGTAAACTAATATATTATAGTTTTGTTTAATAAGTTTTTGTTGAAAATCTTTAGTGGGAATATAATAAAGATCTTTAAATAGAATAATCCTATATTTAATAATAAAATATTTTAAAGTGTTTAGATGATTTAAAATAATTCAGCTAATTACCAAATGTCGTTTATAACTTTTTTTTAGCTCTTGGGTGAATTGGTTATCCAATGTGTGAGAAATAATATTAAAGGTTTTGTTAATAATAATATTTTTAAATAATTTTTTTTTAAGAATTATTTCTTTATCTGATTATACTCCTATTATTAAATCAAATTTTTTATTAATAGTATTTGTTCCTAAATTTTCTTTATTTTTACAATATATAATCCTTATATTGTATTTGCTAAATATTTTCTATTGGCAAACTTATTATCTACTAAATTCTTTAATAGTAAAAAAAAAAAATAAGATTTTTATAATCAGAGTATACAATAAAAAAATTTTTAATTTATAAATATACTCTCCATATTTTATAAGTTTGTACAATTGTTATAAATTTTTTATTATAGATTAAATATCTGAATTCTATGGCATCAAATTTGTAAAATAAATAAGTAATAAGATGCTATTTATTATTAAAATGTAATTAGTATAAATATGTACTTAATGTGGCATCTGAAATATTAGTTTCAATTTTGATAGGTAATTTTAAATTATAGAGTTGAAGTATAGGTGCTGAAAAAAATAATTATTTTAGTGTATTGAAAGTATTAATTTGATTAAAAGTTATATCGAATTTAATTTTTATTTTAGTAAGTTTAGTTAGGGCGGCTGACATGTGGCTGTATTATTTAATGAAATGTTAATAATAATTGTATAGTCCTAAAAAGGATTAGATATTCTTGATTGTTTTAGATTATGGTCATTTTTGGATAATTTATATTTTTTAAAAATTTATTTTGATTTTATTAGTTATTATAATAGTTTTTAGGAATTTATATTTAGTAATTTTAAATTCTATTTTTTTAAATTGAATTTTGAGGTTATATTTGTCAAATGTTTTAAAAATAAGAACAATATATTTCTTATGTTTTTTCAGATTATGACTATAAATTAATATATCATTAAAGTAAATAATACATATCTTATTAATGTAGTCTCTAAAAATATGATTTATAAAAATTTAGAAAAATACTAACGTATTAATCAATTTTATGGGTATGACTATATATTTAAATAGTTTATATCAACATTTAAAAACTATTTTTTAAATATTTTTGGATGTAATTTTAAAATTATAATATCCAATTATTATATCTATTTTGGTAAATCTCTTAGCTTTTTGTAACTGATTAAATAATTTATTTATTTGTAACAATCTTATTTAGTTTTTAATAGTAATAATATTAAAATTTTAATAATCTATATATATTCATAATTTTTTATTTTTTTTAAGTATAAATAATATAAAATGTCCAATTAAAAATTAAAATAATTAAATGTATCCTTTATATAAAACTTTTTTAAAATATTTTTAAAATGTTTTAAATTTTTTTTATATATAAATATAAATAAGTATAAATTTAAAAATAATATTTTCTTGGAATAATATTTTATAAATAAATTTATTAAATTTTAGTAGAACATTTTTGTTAGATAATTTTTTAAAAGTTTTAATTTACTTAGAAATTTATTTAAAAATTTTAATAATATTTTTAATGATTTTTTTAGCAGTTTTATAAATATCCTTAGCCTTAAGCCATATATATTTAAAAATATTAAATTTATTTCAAAATTAATGGTAGATTTCTTTGTTAGAGAGATATTTTATAAATTATAGGTGTACATTTTTTTTTTTTGTTCTATTATCATTGTTTGGACAGAATCATTGGCAGTTGTAATAAATGAAATCAAAAATCTTATTTTTCTAACTGATGATAGGGTTATGTTTTTGTAACCAATTAAAACCTAAGATTAGATTATGTTTTTGGAGATTAAGAACATTAATTATTTGTTTTTTATGATGTCCATTGATAAAAATAGTTATTATAATTTTGTAGTAAATAGTTTCTAGGGTGTTTCTTTTGAAAACAGTGATATTATAGTAAGTATCTTTAAATTGTATGAAGAGATATTTTTGAGTAATATAATTAATTAAGATATAAGAAGTTTTTGTACTACTATCTATGAATATATTAGCAAAAATTCTATTAATAATAGTTAGTATTGATGTTGAAATGTTTATTATTAATTAAATTTAGTTATTTATTAGGTTTTTTTTTAATAAAACTAAAATTAAATTTTTTAAATTACTTTAAATTTTAAAGCTAGGTTAATTTAATATTTTTGTAAATAACAAAATTATTATATGATATTTATAAATATGGATTCGCTGAAATCTCTTTATTATAAATTATTATAAATATCAAGAATAAGTTTTTTTTTTTAATATAATTTTAATCTAATATAATTCTTTAATATATTAGTTTATTCTTATACACAAGTAGTACAAGCAAAAAATTATTTTTTATAAATAATATAATAACTTCTACTCTATAAACAAATCATACAGTGTATTTTAAAAATTAGAAAATATAATCTAGTAAAAACCATATTTCAAAAAGTTTTAAAGCAAAAAGTTTTTTTTTTAAAATGAAAAATTACAAAGTTTTATACTAATTCTACTTTATATAAATTTATTATAATAAAATATATAATTTATTAATAAAGTTTATAATAGCTTCTTTATAGCTTTTCTGCAAAATAATATTTTTTTATAAAAATTTTATCTGAACATATGTTATACAAATTTCGTGATTTGTAAATATCATTAATTCCACAGAATTGGCATTAATGGATTCTATAATTTTAAATACAATTATCAATGAAAGTTAGCTATAATAAGTTGGATGGGTCTTTGTATCCAATTTTTTTAGGATTATTTGGGGTGATTAATTAGTTTTAACAATTTTTTTTTTTATAAGGGTGCTTATTTTTAAGTCTGGTGTTGATTTTATTATAAATTATTTTCAATTCTTTTATTACATTTTGGTAAAATTTTTGTAGGTGGACTTATAGTTTAAAAAAAATAGTTTTAGAAATAATTTTGGAATATATTTTTTTAATTAGTTATTTTAAAATAAGTATAATATAGAATTATTATAATTCTCTGTTTAAATTTTATTAATATCTAAAATATCTTTTTAAAATAAGATAATTCCAAATTCAATAATATTTATATACTATAAGATTATAAAATAAAGATGTAAATTTACAAATAACTAAATCTAAATTTTTACTAAAAATATATATTAAGGTATTAAATATAATATTATTAATATTTTTATTATTTTCTTATTATATAATTTCTTATAATATTTAAAACTTTTTTTTAAATATTAGATATATTATAAATTTGTTTTTTTAAAAGAAAATAATTATTTTATAAAATAAAATTGGCAATTTTTCTAATATTAAAATATTTTAGATAATATAAACTTATTATATTAATTCCTTTTATTATTTTTATTATTTTTCTAAAATTTTGGATTAAGCAAATTGGACATGTTTAAACTAATTCTTTTTTAGTTATCAACAATCTCTAGCAAAATATTCTAGTCTTTTACAATTATAACAAACAATTATATTAAATCTTAGTAAACCTTTATATTATCAATAATAAGTAGTATTAAGATCCATTAATATAAATCTATATCCTTAATAAATACTATTTCTAAGATAATAGTTCTAATAATTATTATAAAAATAATATTATCCAGTTTTTCCTTATTTTAATATATTATCAAAACAGTTTCCTTAATAATTTTTTTAAAATTAATTTGGTTTTTATTAATTTTATTAAAAAATAGAGTTATTTATTTATATAGCAAAATTCTATATTTCCATATAAATCATTTCTAAGGTTCTAAATTTTTTTTTAATAATTTTAGTGTGGATTGTTAGCTTGAGTCCTTCTCTAGCAAAGTTAAAAAATTATATATTATCATATTTCGCAAGTAGAATATAACAATCAAACTCTTAAAAATAGTTTTGTATTAAATAGATTTAGTATAGGGTAATAATTTTGTATTATATTTCTTCTTCTTTATTCTTATATCTATATTTCTATCAAAAAAAGGTAATAGAGTAATTAATATTGGTAAATATTTTATAAATATCTAAATATACTTATTTAAATTTTTTACTTTTATATTCTTTTTTATTATAACTACTTTATTTCTCTAAATAAATTATAAAAATATAAAAAAATAATTCTTCCAGGTATATTTTTGTAAAATGGATTTTATATTTATCTGTAAGAAATTAATGTTACACTTTGATCAAGTACGTCTGACCAAACACTGATCTCTCACTCTAAGATACCGGGTTCTCAGATCTTATGGAATATGTAAGTTGTGAGGTAGCAAAGAATAATTAATTGAGATATATAATAACAATAAGGTTATAATAAATTATAAATTTATATTATATTTGAATTAATTGATGAAAAGTAAGAACTATTTATCAATTTTAATGATAGTTTTATATATATAATGATGCTTCATACAATATTGATACTTGCATGATTGTATGTGTGTGTATGTGTGTAAGTTAGTTGTCTGCTTACATTTACATACAGGTGTACTTGGTTGCTTGTATGTATGTGTGTGGATGTGTATAAGTTATATGATACATGGGGATTGTGTGATAGAATAGGTAAGCATAGGTATATAGGAAATAGGTATTATATAGAAAATATAATAAGTAAAATTGGAAATGACATAATGTAGAATAAGGTATAGGTAGTTATGTTATTAAGATTATAAATTTATGATATTATTTTTTTTTTTTTAAAGAATAAATTTTGTATAGAGATGGGCTTCTATAAAGACTCTGTTTTTGTAAGGTGTAGAAATTTATATAAAAGTTAAGTTTTATGTAATTAAAATTACTTTATAAAATTAATATCTAATATGGGTATGTTTTTAGTGTAGATGGTCATTCTATGTAGAACTTCTGTTTATATGAGTTATGTAGGGTAAAGATAATGTAAGTAAATAGTGTATAAAAAGGGTAGTAATTAAATCAAATGATAACTTAAAATTTAAATTTTAAAATATTCTTGCAAAAGGATAATTAATATATATTTGAAATTAAATATAAATATTAGTAGAATGTTGTTAAAAATAAAATTTTATTTATTAATATTGTGGTACTTTAGCTAATCATATTAAAAAATTTAGGATTCCTGTTTTTTTTTTTTATAAGTATTATGTTAAAAATAATTATTTTTGTGTAATTATGTCAAATTATTAAAATTACTCTGTCTATATTTAAAATAGATAAAAGAATTATATAATTGATTTTTATAAGTATTATTTTAAATTTTTAGATAGATTTGACTAACATTTTTGTAGTAGACTGGCTAGATTGTTAATTAAACAAGAAAAAAAAAGAGGTAGAAAGATTAAAAAAGGAATAAACCAAATTATTCACTCAATTAATATGAAAATAAAAGGAATTAAAATAGTTAAAATTGAAATATCTTGAGACTGTTATTTATAAAAGGGATCTGTTAGATAAAGAAGATATAAAGGGCGAAGGGATCAAATCACAAAGTAATGTAAATATAATGGTTATTAAGGAAAAAATGAAAAGAATTTATCAAAAATTATTTAATAATATTATTCCTGTTTAGTTGGTAATTTATTTCTGTTTTTTCGGTCTTTTATGTTTGCATTTTATAGATTATAATATAGTTTTTTAGTTGAGGTAGGTTTGAACGATTTTTGGAAGTATGTTATTTTTTGGGATTTAGGAGTTGTTTTGTGGTTTATAAAGTGGTAATTATTTAATAAAGTATTTATTTTTTTTATTAAATTTATCTAGAATTTTTTCGAATTTGTATTTTATATGGTTTTCAAATTCTAGTTTTTTATTATTTAAATCTTTTTTTAAGTCTTTAGGAACTAGTTTTAAAAATAAAATATAAAATAATTAATAAAAATATACAAGTTTTAAAATTTTAAGTTCAAAAATATTATTACTAAATTTTTTTATAATTATAAAAGGTTTATATTTCTAATAGTTAAACTTTTTGCTTTAATATCCTTTTCACTTAATGTATTTAGTAAGTAGGTATGCTTTATTTTCTTCTTTCAAAAGTAGTACTTCCATTCTTTTCTGATTGTAATAATATAATATTTATTTTATTATAAATTAAAAGTCTTTTTGAAGGTTTTTATAAAAATTTTTTATATTTTTAATATATTCATTTACTTAGAGGACTATTTTTTTAAATATTAAAAATGGAAGTATTATTGTTGGATTTTATCTTCTGAGTACTTTATAAGGGGTGTATTTCATAATTAAATATTTAAAGGTATTGTAAATAAATTCAAAACTAAAAAATAGCTTAACCCAATTATTTTATATAATATTTAAGAAATTATATAATTATATTTTTATTATCTAAATAATTTGTTCGGTTATTTTATTTATTTAAACATATTCTTTATTAGTAATATTAATCTTAGTTCTAGTCTAGTTTTTAATTAAATTCTAAAATTTATTAAAAAATAAAATATTTTTATTATAAATATATTTGATTTATAAACTATATTAGTTAAATATTTGTTTATTATAAATTTATTCAAATTTTTCTGTAAATTATTTAAAATTTTATAGTTCTAAAATTACTATTTTACTAAATTTACAAACAATAACTAATACTTCATTATAAATAGTATTAATAAATAAATCTCATAATTTTAACATTTCTTAGATAAAATCATAAAAAATAACTTAAAAAAATGCTAATAATACGTTATAAAGTTATAATTTTCCATAAAATAAATATCAATTAAATTTATTTCTACAATATATATTACAAATCTTAATATATTATTTAATATATTATCATATTTAAGGCCAAAAATAATTTTTAGTTAAAAATTTTTAAGTTTATTTAACTCTTAAATATCTATAAACTAATATATTATAATATTGTTTAATAAATTTCTACTGGAGATTTTTAGTAAAAATATAATAAAAATCTTTAAAAAGAATAATTTTATATTTAATAATAAAATATTTAGATATATTCAAATTATTAAATAAAATTTGAATAACTATAAAATATTGTTTATAACTTTTTTTTAATTCCTAAATAAACTGATTATCCAGTATATAAAAAGTAGTATTAAAAATTTAATTAATAATAATATTTTTAAATAATTTTCTTTCAAGTATTACTCCTTAATCTAATTATATTCTTATTATTAGGTCAAATTTTTTGCTAATAATATCTATTTTTAAATTTTTTTTATTTTTATAATATATAATTTTTATATTGTATTTATTGAAGAGTTCCTATTAGTGGACTTATCATCTACTAAATTCTTTAATTATAAAGAAAAAAATAAAATTTTTATAATTTAAATATATAATAAAAAAATTTTTAGTTTATAAGTAAACTCTTTATGTTTTATAAATATAAATAATTACCATAAGTTCTTTATTATAAATTAAATATCTAAGTTTTGTAATATTAAATTTGTAAGATAAGTATGTAATAGAATATTATTCATTATCAAAATATATTTAACATATACATACACCTAATACAGCATCTAAAACATTGATTTTAATTTTAATAAATAATTTTGGGTTATATAATTAAAATATTAGTATCGAAAGAAATGATTATTTTAATGTATTAAAAACATTAATTTGATTAAAAATTATATCAAATTTAGTTTTTATTTGGTAAATTTAATCAAAACTATTAATATGTAACTATATCATTTAATAAATTGTTAATAATAATTACATAATCCTAAAAAGAATTAAATATCTTTAACCATTCTAAACAATGGTTAATCTTAAATAACTTAAATTTTTTTTAAATTTATTTAAATTCTATTAATCATAATTATAATTTCGAGAAATTTATATTTAATAATTTCAAATTCATTTTTTTTAAATTGAACCTTAAAATTATATTTGTTAAATACTTTTAAAATAAGTATAATATATTTGTAATATTCTTTTGGGTTATAACTATAGATTAATATATTGTTTAGGTAGATAACACATATTTTATCAATATAATTTTTAAAAACATGATTTATAAAAGTCTAAAAAAATACTAAAATATTAATTAATTTTATAAACATAACTATATATTCAAATAATCTATATTTGTATCTAAAAGCAGTTTTTTAAATGTTTTTTAGTATAATTTATAAATTATAATATTTAATTATAATATCTAATTTAGTAAATTATTTGGTTTCTTATAATTGATTTAGGGATTCTGAGATAAGAGGTAATTTGGTTTGATTTTTTATAGTAATATTGTTGAGGTTTTGATAATCAATATATATTTGTAATTTGCTGTTTTTTTTGGGTATGAATAGGATAGAGTGTTTTACTAGAGATTAAAAAAGTTAGATATATTCTTTATATAGGTTTTTTTTAAGATATTTTTGCAATACTTTAAGTTTTTTTTGAGTGTATGTGTAAACAAATATAAATTTTAGCATAATGTTTTTTTTGAGTGGTATTTTATGAATGAATTTATTAAATTGAGGTAAAGTGTTTTTATTGGGTAGCTTTTCAAAAATTTTAATTTATTTAGAAATTTATTTGGGGATTTTAGTGGTGATGTTTTTAATAATTTTTTTAATGGTTTTATAAATATCTTTGGTTTTGATTTATATGTGTTTAAGAGTGTTGGGTTTATTTTAGGATCAATGATAGATTTTTTTGTTAAAAAAATGTTTTGTAAGTTATAAGTGTACTTCTTTTCTTTAAATTCTAAATTTTTTTTGAATAATCTAGTAGTTGCATTTGGTGAATTTGATGGTTTGTGATCAAAAACTAATTTCTAAATCATAGTCCCATAACTAGTCATATCCTAGGATAAAATCATCATTTTTAAAATTAAAAATATTAATTATTCTTTTTTTAAAATAATTATTAATAATAAGGGTGATAGTGGTTTTGTATTTGACTGTTTTAAGGGGGCTTCCTTTAAAGGCTATAATATTGTAGTAGGTAGGTTTGAGGTGTATAGGTAGTATATATTTTTTAATATAATTTTCTAAAATATAAATAGTTTCTACTTTATTATTAGTAAAAACTTTAGTAAAATTTCTATTAATTATATAAGGGATATTGAAATATTGTTTGGTGATTTTATTAAATATTTTGTTAAGTTTTTTTTTAATGAAGTTTGAGTTAGGTTGTTTAAAGTATGTTAAGATTTGAAGCTTTCTTAGTTTAAAAATTTATTAATTAAGTTTGTGATATTTAGGGTGATTTTTTTATTTATTAATAATTTATAATTAATATATTGGTATTCAGGTAAACTAGGTAAAGATTGGGTAGTAAAGTAATATAATTTTTTTTATTATTCTAAAAGTATTGCCAAAGCTTTAAAAAATGAGTATATTTTTGGTGGAGTGTTCAAAATTCAATGAGGTTTTTTTTTTATATATTCTTTAGTGATTATTTAGTTTTATAATTAATTTCCAATATAAGTTAACGTACCTCACCTAGAAGCGGGACACACCTAGAAGTGGGACACTTACCCTAAGCGAGAAAACCACACCAAAGAAATCCAAAAACCACACCAAAAATCCATCACCAAACGCGTCAATCGACCATCAACTTCCATCAACGATAAAACCATCAAAAGAAATCGTAAAATTATAAATCCAACGGTATGCAATCCAGAAGATCAAGTTTATTATATAGTACGCGTTTCGGTTGTGTACTGTTTGTGGTTGTTTTTAAAATCGCTACTGAAAATAGGCGGTGTATACGTGTATAGCGCTAAACGCAACACGTGATTTATTAGCGCCGCGCTGGTAAACTGATCGGTTTTTTTGTATATATCGTTAGGTACGGTGGTTGTAATATGATTTACGACGTTTTTTACGGTATATGACGCATGGTTGTGGTTGTGGACGTGACGGAAGTTGATGGTAGGTTGGTGGTCGGTTGATGGTCTGGTGATGGATTTTTGGTGTGGTTTTTGGATTTCTTTGGTGTGGTTTTCTCGCTTAGGGTAAGTGTCCCACTTCTAGGTGTGTCCCGCTTCTAGGTGAGGTACGTTATTTATTTTTATATATAATATTTATATATAATAAAGTATTTAGTATATATTATATATCTAGGTTTTTATTTATATATTATATATTTTATAATATTATTATATTATTTAGATTAAATAACTATTAATTTTAATTTTTTTGTAAAGGTTTCTTTTTTTTTAATAATATTTTAATAATTATTAAAATTTTTAGCAAGTTCTACACTATACTTAATAATTATAATAAAATAAATGGTATATTAATAAAATTTATAAAAACTTTATTAAAATTATTCTATGAAATAGAATCCTTTTATAAAAATATTATTTATATAGGAAGTGCAAATATTTTCAGATTTATATAATTTGTAGGTTTTGTATAAATAATATTTTTAGTTTTTATATTTTATGGAGCATATTTTAAAAATTTATGTTTTCAAATTTTTGTATTTATAAAATCTATTATTTTCTTTTGGTTTAAAATATTAATTATATTGTTCTTCTGGGTATTGTTTAATTAATTTATTTTCTTTTGTAAATATTTTTTTATAAGAGTTATAATTTGAGGTATTTTATTATTCTTTTTTATTATAAATAGCTCAAAATTATTTTTTAAAATGGATCTTAAATTAATAAAATTTAAAGTTTTTAGAAATAAATCAATTTTAAATTTTTCCTTAATATTAATATTTTTATTTTAAGTTGTTGGTTGAGTCTTGAATATATTGTAAGTATTATCCTAAAAAAAGATTATTTTAGATTTAATAATATTTTTTAATAATAAATAAATTAGATTGTTTAAGTAATATGATATATTTTTATTTTATATTTAATATTTTAGGAGTATCTTGGTCAAGAGATATGGTTTCTGTTTACTAATCTTTTTTAATTGATTTTTTAAATTGAATAATAATTTGTGGTGTTTCTCTTATCATTTCATTTTAAATTTATTAATTATTTCGAGTGTTACTCAGAACATTACAAATTCATTAAAAAATAATTTTAAGAAAGTCTTTTTCAAAAATAGTTTGATTAATGGCAACATTGAAAATTCTATCAAGTTCTTGTTTTAATTCAAATTCTTAATATTTATTTTTATATTCAGATTCGTTATAGGGTGTATGTTGTTCATATAATTTTTCATAATCTATAATGCGAACTTACTTGGATTACTATTCCTTCTGGGGTTGGTTCTATCTGCAATTTCTGGCTATATGTCCTTCTTTATTACATTTAAAACAAACAAATTTATTAGATTTTAAGAATTTATTATATTATAATTTATATTGATTCTAAGTGGTTTTTAACTCCATAGGAGCTAATCCATAAATAGTTTTAAAAATCTATTTTTAGCTATTTCATTACCATTAATTTTAAAATTTATTATTAAATCTTGGTTAACCTTGGTTAGATTTATAAATATTCTATTATTTCATTTTATTATAAAGTCGGTTGTTTTAATAAAATCATTAATTTCCAGGATTAAATAATCCTAATATTCTAAATCATATTATATTAGCTTTGTTGTTTTTATAAAAAATGTTATTAAGTTTAATGATAAAAAATTACATTTTCTTATATATAAATTCTTTATTAATAGTTTTTTGTTGTATGATTTTTTGTTTTTATTAAAATTTGAGTCTTTCTTTGGTATGGTGAAGTAATTATTCATCATTATAATTTGTAAGAAAAATGTATTAATTGAATTTTTAGAAATAACTTCTTATTAATCCTTTTTATTAAAATTTATAAAATTTGTGGAGAGTTTTTTTTTGCTTATTTTTGTATTTATAAATCTATCTAAGGAATTTGGTGAAAACAACATAATTAATAAGAATTGAAATAATATCAAGAATTTTGTAGTATTGTTGGTAGGAAGTATTTTTATCATATTTTTTACAGTAAATATTGTAAGTATTAAAAATAATTTTTTTTAAAAAAAAAAAATATATAATAAACTTTATATTCATTGTTAAAAAAAATTTTAGGTTGAAAATAGAAAATATTGCTGAGTTATCTGAGAAATTGATTAAGTTTTATAGAGGATTTTTTAAATTTAATAGGTTTTGGTAATTTGATGTTATTGTAAAAAATATTTTATCAATTATTTTTGTAATAAGTAAGTTTGTTGTTGTTATTAAAAGTCAAGTTATTATTACTAAAATCTTTATTAAAATCTTTTGATAAAGGTTAATATCTTTTGTTTTTATTTTTAGGGGCAAATTTAAAATATATTTTATTTTTGTATAATAATTCTAATTGACTTAGTTCTACTAATCCAAAATTTTTATTTTTATTTATGGGAATATATTCTTTTGCTGTTGTATAAATTCCAATATAAATATAAATAATTATTATAATTTATTCTAATATTTATATTATAACTTCTAAATTTCTTAAATATCTAGAATTATCTATGAATGTAATATCCATAGATTTGTCCTTAGATTTTTTTGTTAATGTGGCTAGCTTTTTGTTGATTTAAATACCAATATTAATATATAATTTATTATTTTTCTAAAAGATGTTGTTTTCTTCGTTTAATAAATTTATAGTTAATTCTAGTTTAAATAAAAATAATACTTCTCTTAATTATTTTCTAAAATATTTGTTAATTTGGTTGATTTGATGGGTAATAGATTAACTAGGGTATGGGAATATGTTATGAAGAGGTGTGTAATTTTTTTTGTTGTCTATTATCTTGTATTCTGATATAATAAAATCTTCAGGATCGAATTCTATTATCAACATACATATACTTTTTTATCAGATTTAAGTAAAATTGGTTAAAATATTATACTTTAATCAAATACATTTGATTAAATACTAATTTTTTATTTTAAGATACCGAATTCTCAGATCTTATAGAGTATGTAAATCACAAAGTAACAAAAAATAATTAGTTAAAATATATAATAACAATAAGATTATAATAAACTATAAGTCTATATTATATTTAAGTTGATTGATGAAAAGTAAGAACTATTCATCAATCCTAACAATAGTCTTATATACATAATAATGCTTCATACAATATCAATACTCGCATAGTCGCATGTACATGTATACACACAAGTTAATCATCTACTCACATCTGTGTACAAACATACTTAGTCACTTATACACATGTGCGTAAATACATACAAATCACATAATACATAAAAATTATATAACAAAACAAATAAGCACAAATACATAGAAAACAGGTATTATATAAGAAATATAACAAACAAAACTGGGAATGATATAGTGTAGAATAAGGTATAAATAGTTGTACTGTCAAAACCGTAGGTCTGTGACAATTAATTTATATTAAAGAAGTAATAAATCAAAAGTTAATTAAGAAATTAATTAAGTTTTTTAGATTATCCTCTAAATTTAATTAAGTCTTCTAATTTAAATATTTTGTTAAAATTTTTAGTAAAGTTAATTATTTTAATAATTTCTTCTAAAATTTCTATAAAGTTTTTAATGTGTTAACTAGAGGAACTTATTAATAATATTAGCAATTATTCCATAATTACTATTTTAAATTATTATTTTATTTATTTTAAAATTTTTATTATTATACTTAAGTTTTTGATATATCTTTCTATATATGTTGATGTTTTATATATTAATATTTTTTCTTTTGTATATTCTTTTAAGTTTTTTGTAAATATTTTTTCTATAGTTTATATTTCTATGTTAAAAATATAAATATAATTTTGGTTGTTGATGTATATTTTTTCTATAGTAATTTTAAATGTTAGTTTAGGAAGTATAATTACTAACTTTTATTTATTATTAAATTTTTAATATTCTAATGTTTATGTAACAGTATATACTTTTTTATTTAATTACTGTTTTTTTGTTTTGTAGAAATAATTATATTCTTTGTTTTCATTTTTAATAAATTTTAAATCCGAGGCGTCTCCAAATTCTATATTTTTAATAAAATGTTTTTAAATGTTTTTAAATGTAAAGAGATCTGATATGCATATGGGTCTTCCATCTGAACTAAGTTAAATTGATTAAAGTGTTATACTTGTAGTTTTGGGAGGTTATAGTAAGTTTATTCTAGTTTTTGTTTTTTAATTTTATTGTTTAGGTCTTGTTTTAGGGAAGTATATGTGTTACTAGGAATAGTAAAACTGTTGGATAAAAAATATAATAATAATAAGGTGATAATAAACTATGAGTTTGTATTGTATTTAAATTAATTAATGAAGAATAAAAACTATTTATCAATTCTAATAATAATCTTATATAGAGTGCGACATGGGTTGGTTTTAACCCAGAAACCAGCAGGTTGGGTCGGTTTGAGAGGGGTCATGGGGAACCACTGGGTGGTTTGATATAGGTTGTGGGGAACCGCTAGGTAGTTTGATATAGATTGTAGGGAACTGCTGGGTGGTAAGAATAAAAACTATTTATCAATTCTAATAATAATCTTATATAGAGTGCGACATGGGTTGGTTTTAACCCAGAAACCAGCAGGTTGGGTCGGTTTGAGAGGGGTCATGGGGAACCACTGGGTGGTTTGATATAGGTTGTGGGGAACCGCTAGGTAGTTTGATATAGATTGTAGGGAACTGCTGGGTGGTTTTTTTTTTTTTTAATAGTTTTTTTAAATTATAAATTTAATTAAAAACTGTAATTTTAATTATTTTTAGCAATTTATTACTATTTTTAGTAAATTTGTTATTATTTTTAGTAAATTTATTTCTTGGTGGTGCGGTTTTTATTAAAATTTATAATTTTTAAAACCATGTTAGGGTTTTTTTTTTAAAAAAAACTAACCCATAAATGGTTTCTACCATCTAAAAACCAAACCATAGATGGTTTTGACCATCTAAAAACCAAACCGTAGGTGGTTTCGACCCTCTAGAAACCAACCCAACCCGCCCCATGTCGCACTCTAATCTTATATATACAATGATATTTTATATAAATATAAGTGATTGTATTTATTGTAGGATTATTTGTGTAATTTATGTGAGTATGTGATGTTTCTAAAAATTATAAGATTGCTTTTATCAAGGTGGCAAGCATATAATATTGTCACGTAATATAAACACTGTATAACAAAAGTATATGAATAAAATAGGTAAGTACAAGTATATAAGTAAATAGTCTTTGATAAGAGATATAGTAAAGTAGAGCTAGGAACAATGTAGCATAAAATGCAGTACAGGTAATTGTGCTGTCAAGACCGTATGGTCTGTGACATATATTATATTTTAGAAAATTATAGAAGACTATTTCAATAATAAAATAATAATTAATTAAACTAATAACTAAAAATATTATTAATAAAATACTTATAATATACAATCTAATTAATACCTTGGACCTTAGTCATATTATTATTACTATAATACTAAAGCAGCTCAAATTCAAAAAGTTAAAGTTAATACATAAATTAAACCTTATAGTTGCTATATAATAAATTAAGTTAAGCTTCATATTAAATTATTAAAATTAGACTTTGAAAAATTGGAAGCATGTAATTTGGAGTAATAAAATTAGTATAGTATTAGGCCAGCAGTATAGTAGCTATTAGTTATAATAATATAATTATAAATATTATAATACTGATATTATTAATCTTTAATAAAATAAAATTTTTAAATTTATGTTTTAAAGTTATTTTACTTATAATATAAAAAGCTTATATTATATTTAGCAAATTAAAATTATAAATAAAAAAAAAATTATTAATATTAAAATTGTAGCTATAAATATGCTAGTTAAACTAATAATTAAAATAAAATAAAAGTTCAAGTTGTTAACTCTTACTAATTATTTAAATATTATTTATAATTAATCTGGTCTTAAGCTAAAATAGTTTTTTATTAAGAAATATAATGCTTTTAAATATAACCTAAATAATAAAAATAGTATTGATTAATATAGATATTATACTAAGATTTTAATATTTAAATTAATACTATTTACTAAGGCCTATACCAAAAAATTTAATAAAGAATATATTATATAAAAAGATAAGGCTTTATTATACAACTATTATATTTAATAGTTATTATATAAAGCTAATTTAGTTTAGTGATTATTGTGGCTTAGTAATTTACTAAATTTTAATATAATCAAGTTATATTAATATTATTTTAAATACAGGATTAGTAGGTATAATATATTAATAAACCATACTAATATAAAAACAAAATAATTAGAAAAATGGTAATAATTATTATAAACCTGGATTTAACACTAAATCAACTATATTATCTGTTATATCTAGCTAATTATTAAACTGGCTAGTAATAATAAATATAAAAAAAATACCAGTGATGATACTACTAGCAAGCTAGAATTATTTTTTACTATTATAGATTATATTATTCTTGATATTGTTGATATTATTGTTATTATTATTGTTAATTTTGCTCTTGATGTAATTAGTGGTTTTATTATTAAAGTAATTATTGATTATGTATTTAGTTTATTTACCAGATCTTATAGTCGCTAGTACAGTAGAGTGTTCCGGGTGCTGCTAAAAAGATCACCCCGGAACCATTAAGTGGCCCTCAGGGCGCTCAGACTATAATACCAAGCTTTACCCATGAACTTTTCTTCCAAGCCTTCGTATATTAACCATTATTGGGAATATACTCGGTTCATCCTAAATTATTTGAATCCACAAGGTGATTCTATTATTTATGAGCTCTGATTAGTTGGCGCTGCCACTATTGTTTCATAAACTAAGTGCTATCAGTGTATTTTCCGCCTTATTCCCATATTATTGAGGGCCTGCTGTCTCAATCCCCGCTCACTACGCTGTTGCAGAAGTCTCCTGCCCACTCCTCTGAGTTCTTACAGATGTATCATATGGCATGCGATTGTGATAATCGAGCTGGTATCCAATTGCGAGGCTCCAACTTTTTCAACAGGCCCTTGGTATTGCGGTTCTGTATACCCTCCCCCAAAAGGGGTAGAGTCAGGCGAGTAATGCTTCAGAATCGCGTCTGGGATCGTAGGAGCACTAGTTCGGGAACAGGTAGTGGCGGCTCTTTGCTTCTCTTGTTTCCTTGATAACGAATAATAAAACCTACTGGATCTGATTTTAGGAAGCGATCGGGACGAGTGTTAAGAGGTTAATGAAGCCTTTGTATTTAATTAAGAATACTACAGCCTTCCTGAAGGACGGGTGGCTCTTTGAATTTACTAGTTAATTGTTTCGCTAAGAACTCACGTATTTAACGAACTGCCCTTCATCCACGTATAGATTCTATCTAATCGATCCAGAACTACGAAGGCTTGTCACAAAAGTTACTTGGAATGCTTGGCATTGTGAACTGAGCGCCCCGGAGGCTTTCCCAGAGGCTCCCCGTCGCAGAGCCAAAATTAACTTACCGAAAGATCAACGATTTTCGCTGAAGAAAATTGGTAAATTATCCCCAATACATAATATAATAGTAGTATTGTTTTTGTTTTGGGTTTAAAAATTATTTAGCGGTGAAATAACGTTTGGAGGTTTTTGGTGTGGTGTTCTGGTGAGTTGCCGGTGGTTCCCCGAGAGAGACGTCTATTTGCCAAGAATGCCAAGAATGCCAAGTAACTTTTGTGACAAGCCTTCGTATCGTAGTCTTATTTGTTTTGCTCGCTTCCCTGCCACTGCTCTGACAATATGACAATCCAGGCCGTGCAAGTGCTGCAAACACTCGACGGAACGCAACGACCAAATTTGGGGCAATGGATCATGCAAGCTCAGCTCGTTACATCTCAGCCATACAACGTGAACGTTGGATCAGCGGATTCGATAGTCGGGACAAAAGCATGAAGAGGTAGTTCGGCCAAGCCAGGGCTGATATCAAATTTATCAGGAAGGGCTGGCCAATCGCGAACGAAATCTTCGAATGGTCGCAAATGGCCATTACATTGAAATTTCAGATCCTTCTCGAAACCAGCACTACCCCTCTTTTACAGAATTTTTAGCAACACACCTCGGACTTCCCATCTGGATACATTTTGTCACTCGATGGCTATCTGTTTTTGCGGGTCAATGATTTCAGAATTTATCCTTATGCTTGTATTCCGGCGCAATATCCTAGTCACCTTCGAGGACCCGTGCCTGGTATCAAGCTAGAATAGAAATCCGAGTCATCAGATAACAACTCTCGTCTAGATGCGTTGGAAGCACGAGACGCTACAGAGTTCACACAGTACATTGTGGTGAGCTGCTTCTAACTCGTTTAATTCCTTTTTCAGAAACATTAACTGTCGGCGAGTTGTGCCAGGAGCTCGTAAACAGAGTTCGGCGCCAAAATGTATCCTTTCCGGAACAAGAACCCGACATCAGAGTTTGTGTAATGGATGGGCTGGTGCTTGATTCACTAGATATACTTCAAGATGTTTTTCGCCCAGATGATGGAGAAAGTATATATGCCATATCCGCTGTCACCGAGTCAGCGACTTCGGTAGGGTCGCACCTCTTCCAGTCCTTAAATAGTCGTAACCACTAAATATTTCCACTCTGTTTTCATAGTCCGTGTTATCTTCGGGTCGGAGTTCCCGCTTGTCACGAAGATCAGACACCCGTCGGAGATCGAGGAGACATGGGGATTCAAATACCATTGAGAGCGGCACTAGGTCTTCAGTCTCCAGGTTGAGCACTCAGTCGCGTGAGCTCTCGGATTATACTCCAGCACCTTCGGAGTCGGGAAGCCCAAGATATCTCCCCTTTAGGCTTCCGATATTTCGGGATTCGAATGGCTCTTCTCATCTTTCGACATTCTAGATAGCGCATCTGATACGAGCACGGCTACCTTGTGGACTCAATCCTCGTCGGAGACTATTAGAATCACCAGAAGGCCTGCTAATGATAGATTTCGAATCCGCATAATAACTCCAAGGCTGGCTCGCCAGGGCTTGGGTAATACTTCACCATTGGATACAGTATTTTCGCTGCAAAGCTGTCTACAAAATATCCGTTTGAAAGTTTTCGAGGAGATGAATATCTCACCGACAACCTCTACGGATATGATTGATATTTATATCCAAGATGTTCGGGTGGAAACGCGGAAATATGACATAAGCCTCTTCGATCTAGGCGTCGGAGATTGTCTCGTGAACGGGGTACTCGATGTTTTGTTGTTGTCCGACCAAAAACAGAGGAGAGTGAACCTCAAGTAACGCCAGGCCTTGCTCTCTTGAGAAAACTCGGGCAAACGGACAGAGGATGTGCAGCGTTTCTCGCGTGCTTCAGGGTTTTCCAAGCAACGATCAAGACTTCCAAAATCGACGAAGGACGGCAAGACGGCATACTCCGCGCGTTCTACAACGTAACCCAGTTTTTTCCTATCCTAAGAATCGTACGAGCTATGATGGGAGGTTACGTCATCGGTGAGGCTGAAGTTTCACTCCTAATTCTCTGTTTTGCGGAAATTTTGCAGGAGATGCTCAACTAAGATAGAGATTTCAGAGCAACTGGGGGTGACCCACATCGAACTTTCGAGGGCTCGCGTTTGAGTTTCGCCTATATGCTCGATCGTGCCACACAGATACAAGAGTCTACTCCGGAAAACAGCACCATGCGTCTACTATCCACTTACCATACGGTCGATTGTATCGATGCCATAACAAGACAGAGGATACATGATCCTATTCAAACAAACGTTGGGGTAGTAAGCCGCAACGTTCTGACCGAGAGATCTGACATATATGAGGACGGCACCGTGCCGAATATAGTTGGGCGTATTCTTCTCCTGAGCGATACTAACTGCGAAGAGTATTCTTATTTCAATTACGATGGCGCTGTGGCCGCCTGCGCGTGATCGCAAGGGCTGAATTCTCGGCTCACGACGGACCTCAACTATCTCTCAAGTGTCTGTTTCGCTAACGGTCTATCAGTTTTACAACCAACGAATCTCAAGGTTGTGGTTGAGCCCCCTTGTCTAACTTGGAATTCAGATGGCTTGCTGGCAGTATTCATTGGTCATGCAGCTTGCGCTCTTCCTGGTCAGGATCATGATATCTGGTTGCCTATCCCAGGACAGATTGTTACCATGGACGCCGCAACTGTTACACAGACTTTGCAGCCGATTATCGAAGTCCGTAGGCAAGATGGTACTGTAGTGTTTGAAGAATCTGGTCCACCCGTTGGCAGGAAAGAAACGGATCCATCGGAACTGATAATTTTTTGCTGTTGACTGTAGTTGGTCGATGGGAGAACCATCCGAGTTTCTCACAAATAACGGGGGAAGCGAGGCTGAACAGACGCGATATTGGACTGAACTACCAGACGAGGCGCCCATGGTTACTTGTGATGCGGTAAGGAGAGAGTTAATGCTTATTCCGAACTCCCGACTCCAGCGATAAAGAGGCAGTTGCTGCTCAATCATCCTTCCTTCCGTGATATGGTAGCGATTGTGCAAGCGTACGAACCGGCAGCCGAATCTGTAATCGGTTTCTTGATTTTATTGGAAAATCGACGGCTGGGGCATCTGTATCGACAAAGGGAGGAGAAAAAGAAAACTCTTACAAGTCCACATTTCGGAAGTATGGACGTTTCATTGTTTCCGGAAATCCGAGATGTCTTTAAATTAGTGACTAATTTAGACTCGGATCGCTCGCAGAGCGCGCGAATTTGAGAGAATTGGTACGCGAGAACCAGCCGCAAGATACATTAACCGTGAATGGCGAAGGCGGGCAGTATGCAAATGATCCAAAGTGGGGCACCTATCTGACCGAGGACTGGAGATGGGACCCTGGACAGATAAATATACGAAAAAAAGTAGATAATAATGACGAGGGTAGTCCTCCCGCCTCTACTGCACCGTTGTTAAATAATATTCATTTCTTTTTGGTGTTGTTGCGTTGAGGGGGTGCCAAAATAGCCAAAGGGCCAATTTATCATTATCCTAAAGAAAGACCAAGAAATCTGTTGGAAAGCTGCCAAAAGAGAAAGATGGGAACCTCTTCGAAAGAGAATATCTGATGACAGCTTATGGAACAAGAGAGGATTTTCCGGTTAAAGGATTTGGTGAATACCGAGTCCGAGATTCTCGCGTAGTTTCCAGGATATCGAGATTGAGGTGGAAAAGGCGCGTTAAGGCGCCGACCAAGGTTGAATGGGAGCGATCGCTGGATGCATTAGAATCCGGAATCTAAGATTGAAAAACATGGTTGTCGTTCAATCTCACTTTGAGCCTCGCCATATTGAGGGAAACTTCGTAAAGTTTTACCCCATTTGGAAATGTCTGTAACAGTTTCTAATGCACATAGAAGGGAGCTTGCTTAGTTGGATGGCAAGGCGAATTCACTTGTTCTACGGATCTAGTGGCGACACTAGCAAGCTCTGCGCACCTCAAAGGCTATTTCTCTTTCCCCAGAGTTTTAACGCAGGAGCTGTGCGGGTACCGGCACGGACACCTGAAATGTATGTTTTGCGGAAAAAATATAGATATTTTTAATAAGTTTTAGCAGCTCAATAGCTGCGCTTTGATCTCGGCTTCTGTCTCAGGCGCAAGAAATAAAATAAATCTGAGCCTTCGAAAGGAGGTTTACACAAATGTGCTCAAGCCATCAGTATCAAAGGTTAGCCAAAATCAGACAGGTTTCCTTCGTCTTTGGTTCTTCGAAAGATGTTACCCATGTACGTGCAGAATATAGCAAGACATTACGGAGGCATGAATTCCATCACAAAGCCGAATTTGCTGTGCATCTGCCTCTGGGACCAAAGAGTCGCGAACTAACGTTAGCTGCTCGTTACTTCAACACGGCAAAAGCCGTGGGAGCAACAATTGTGTAGCTCCACCACCCAAGAAAACTAAAAGCAAGGCAAAGAAAAGTAGCGCCAATGTGTGACACACGCGAAAATATTCGGGAGTCCTATAATGCATTGATAAGTGTGGGGTTTTTGAGCACCATAGACTCTTCCCCGCCGCCATCAACGCTGCGGAATTTGCCTTTCTACAGTAAAATAGCTGTCCCAAATGTATAGAAGCCACACTTTCTACCGTGATTTTTTTGTTGTTAAAACGTCCGATGACAGTCGGAATGGGAAGGTTTCCCTGCACTTTTCTTTAGACCCTGCATTAGTGCTGCAGCCCCTCGTCCCTTTTCTTCCATTGAGTACTCTGTTTGGAACGTCCTCTTAATAAGTCATCAAGAAGTTCCAGGTTCGCCATGCAATTCCGGGCTACTGGTGATATTGCTTTGCAGGGCTTGGTTAGCTTTGGATCAAAAATCATGAACAAATCCCGCCTATATCGCAGAACTGTTATTATATTCGCTTGGAATTCGCGGTTTGTTAAAACCCCCTGCAGAGGGCAGCCACCGTTCGTCTCGATCCATGGCTTCACGCAGATATATTGTGTTAAAGTTGGTCCAATTCTTCAGCTGAAAGGACTACTATGTAGTAGCCGACGCCTTGTATCTTGGTCCTAGGCGAATCAAGACTTTTCTGGATCCTATCGCTTAACTGGGTTTTAGTTTTTGGCCTCAACTCGTTCATTTATTTTCCTGTAGTATCTAGTAGTTGCTGTAGACCTTCGCCCAGATATCCAAATGTGAATCCGAATGCCGAATTTGTTTCATCCGGGCACTTGAACATACGCGCCGAGATTACCAGCACGACTTTCAAACTCCAACAACCAAGCTTCGTGCTAGCAGCACCAGAAGATAGCTTGGCCATCTAACATGAAGTTTCAAAACGCAGTGGAGTTCAAACAAACTTCGTTTAATGTTGCAATTTGGCAGGGTGGTCAATTTGGTGAATCCCTGGTCCCTTGCATACTTAGCTTTGGCCTAAAGGCATCTTGACATGAATAATTGATGACTTATACTTCCCACCGTCTCTTGGACATTGAAGCTTCCTTAAACCCGTGGATCTAAGCCTTAAACTAATTCCTGGTGGGGAGGGGCACAAGTCTAGACACTGCTGTTACCAAACTGGCGCGCGGCCCTCGGCATTTTAAGGGCAATTCGAGCAGTTAACGTTCCGCACGTGTAGCTAAGAGAAGACGTTGTAGGTTTCTAGCCAATTAGTAGCATGCATGAAAAGAAGCAATTACTACCAGAACCATAATTTCGGAGCGGCCTCCTTCGTGCTCCTGCATCCAACAGTCGAAGAGCCATCTCCTGAGTTTCTCACCTGAGATCGGTAGACGGGACAGTAACGACCAGACCCCTTTCCAAGACTCTATTTCTCACGTATATCTGACAATTGAAAAGCTATCTCGAGATTTTAAAATTTGCATGCGGAATTTCCGCACAGACGAAGTCGGTTCAAGCAGTGC
Organism: Dactylellina drechsleri; assembly: GCA_036971345.1. Lineage (NCBI taxonomy): Eukaryota > Fungi > Ascomycota > Orbiliomycetes > Orbiliales > Orbiliaceae > Dactylellina > Dactylellina drechsleri. The sequence continues at coordinate 279,001 of JAJTUB010000051.1, forward strand.
GCCTGGCGGATACCTATAAGTGACCGACCGTCCTAAAAAACCTATAAGGTTGCTGTTGTCTCGGTCACCTCAATCTAATCTTCAAGACATTTCTTGAACCTATACCAACCCTATATACCGTATATATAAAGGCGGAAGGCTACCTCCAAAGAGCGCAAGATCGACAAGTCTCGCAATATCATTAAAGCGCTCTCTTCTTCTTCAGTCTGTTTTGCATCTCCGCCTGCCCACACGTCGAAAGGTCTCTCTGATACGTCAAGATGGGTTTCGGTGCAGCGTCAGCTCCATTGCCGATCCAGGACTATTATGTATGTAGTTAAGATTCCCTGCTGTGTAACCTTCCGACAATTTTGGCAATCTTTCAAAGATACTCATCGGGCTTTTCTTTTACGATAAGGTTATATATTGGGTTCTAACCGCTGTCTCGTTGGTATTCTTCTTTCTCCGCTTGGGAGTCAAATTTATAAGGAGAAATGGCCTTCAACTCGACGATGCTTTTGTCGGTTTTGCAGCAGTGGGAGTGCTAGCAAATGCAATACTGCATACAAAAATGGCGCCTATGTCCCATGGTAAGCAACTTGATCATTCGCCAGTATGCATTGAAAAAAACAATCCTGACTCGATGTTCAGAGCTGGGCTTAATCATGTTTGGACTTGCTCAACCGGCCCCGGCCTTTCTTCAGGAAATGCATGAGTATCTCAAATTGCAGTTTGCCGCGATCACAGTTTTCTGGAATATCCTTTGGGCAGTGAAGTTTTCGCTCTTGATCTTCATCTGGAGATTGACCGATGGTCTCCCAAGCATGCGAAAATTGTGGTGGGGAGTCTTCGGCTTCAATGTTATCATGTGGGCTTCCGCTATTATGTCGCAGTATCTCAACTGCAGACCTCTTAGCACCGCATTTACTATCGGAGAAGGTGCTTGCGAAACTCTTCATCCAGGAACGTCGGCGAGGGCATTGCTTTACGCTATGGCCGCTGATATCATCACCGATGTCACTATCATGGCACTGCCATTGCGTCTTCTTTACGGCCTCAAGATCAACAAGAAGCAGAAGTTCGGTTTAATTCTCATCTTCTCTCTCGGATTGCTTTGTGTCATCTTTGCCATCATTCGCGGTGTTGGTTCCATCGTTGGGGATGTCATCATGCCAATCTGGCTGAATGTGTGGACTCAGAGGTAAAAAGCCCATCATATTCTCATGCCCCGAGAGGGTTAAAATCGATATTAACACTATGAATAAGTGAATCTTGCGTCGCCCTCGTTGTCGCTTGCCTTCCAAGTCTTCGCACACTCTTGCTCAGCAGAAATATCGCTGGTGGATCTAGTGACGGTCCTACTGGTGGTTACAGATACGGTTCAAGGAAATTCGGCGTTGGTGACAACGGTTACACTCGCAGCTCACGAATTCATACCAACAACCGTGTTAAGCTCAACAACCTTTCGGAGTCTTCTCACATCACCAAGATCGAGGTAGGGAATTTGAAACAACTACAAGTTTCTACCATGTACTTTGAACGCAATAATAGCAGTGAAGAGGTGCTGCGTGGGCCGGTTCCCACTGCTCAACAGTCTTACGGAGTTGCTATTCACGCAAATATCTCAGTCACCAGCGAGCGTGCTCAGAATACCGAAGATGCCTTCTAAATATATTTGAGATAATATATTGTATTATTTGACTAGCTGAAGTTTTTGTTAAGAAATTTGGAGTTTACTATATGTACCCATCTCGGCCACTCTTGTGGCGTTTTATCTTCCGATTTTGATCCCTGTTCTTAAATTTCATTTGGTGCATTGTTGATTTAGCGATACGAAGTTGTCTAGGTGGTTATTTGACTCGCTATTGTTTCTCGTTGGTGGCGGCCCCAAAAAACCAAAGTCCTTTTGGCATTCGAATTTTTTCAATATCATTTCTAGTTATGAACAGCTTGGATTCTTATAACATTTGCTCTCCATTATTCCCAGAAACAACCCCTGTGTAAGGATTGTATACAATAGGCACAAGGTATCATGGCAACACACAAGATGTCACAAGATATAATCGGGAACTGCGTATATGTATATTCAAATTGTTACTTAAATTGTTGCTTGGTTTCTTAATTACATGATGCCGAAAGTACAGGTATAAATAGAAATGGTTTTGTGGAAACAACTTGTGAAAGGAACATGGAAATAACCTGTGAAAGGAACATGGAGATAGCTTGCGAAAGGAACATTTTTACACCCTGATACCTAAATTTAAGTTCACATGTATATATTCTGATGGGGTGCAATACGACGTCTCGATTAAATTGCTTATGTTTCGGTTCCTTGTAATATTGAATGCATCGAATGGGATCTTGTAAAATTTGTGATATTGAAACAGTCCGGATTCTGTAATCAGGGCAGAAATTTGAGCGTGGTTTTAAAGATTTTTGCGGAGGTTAAATTTCTCGTCTTCAAAATTTGGATTCTTTGTGCGACGCAGGAACTGATCTTGCACGCCACATTCCCTCTCCATGATCCAGACTCGCGGGATTGGTACCTACATCTCCATATAACGTCCCTCCTATCTCAGGCTATTATCAACGCAACTCTTTACAAACCCTTTCTCTGCGATAATCCATACGTGTCCACATTTGACGGCCCGATGTTCTCACCGAGATATCCTGACAATAAATTGGCCTGGCAAAATATCCGCATCTTTACGACGATTATTTCCCGAATGAAACCGCTTGGTTGCGGAACGTTATCACCAGTATGCGAAGTAGAGCCTTAAATCGAGGTGATATATGAGGCACTTTGCGTGTTCATCCACTCGCTAATTCCACTTAACCGTATGATATTCACCTTGCATCGTAACGGCAACCTCCGGTCAGGCCATCTCCTAACAAATTTGGCCTTCAAACTCAGGTATGATGGAGTGTTGATATGCATCTTGGCATCATCCGGAACAACCTCTTTCCGCCGCCAGGAAGAGAGATTGCCCAGAAAGGGTGGTTCAGTGCTAGTGCAAGCACTTTTGCAGTAATTTTTCAGTTCTCTAACGTATGCCACCACCTCTGGAAACACTCCACCTTTGCGAAATACTTTTGCTATCCCTGGCAACTGGGTGGCACCAAATTGGTTGCCAGATCTATGCCCTTAGCCAAATTGGCCACCAAACCAGCGCGGTACCAACCAAACTCAGACCCGTAAACACCACCGACGACAACAACAACGATATCTCAACAACCACTGCACGAAACCACCCCAAATTCACGTAGCAACGTGGGCGATATTCCATTGACAGAAACGAGCTACAATAAACTAACAGATCGTCATAGCACCTCGAACAATGCTACAAGTGGGCCTTGCGCAACAGGAGTTTCCTTGGAATGAATTTAGCGTAGGTTGCATGGAGCTGGAAAGCCGTCCGCTCTATGAAGAATCGGAACCAGCGGCTCCTCCAAAATACGGAGCCTAGAGAGGCCGAGATCAGTTTCCGTGAAAAGAATCTTTCCATCGTTTGATGTTTCGGTCGTTCGTTCGTTCGTTCGTTCATCTATCCATCTGTAAATTGTTCGCCGTGCGCTACTCCGTCGTTATTCGTGAGTGTATTCTACCGGGAAGTGCGACAGCCCAAGAACAACAATAACACGCGACCCTTGCACCATAACAACACCAACACCACCATCATCACCACCAAACCGCAAGGAGCGTAATAGTGGTGGCACAAAAGGAAGAAAACTACTATCATTAAGACAGACAGTGAACACAGTACAATATTGCCCCAACACATGACGAATGTTATCGGGTCGAAACGTGAGGACGTGAGCCCTACGGTACATCTCCCAGAACTGAGTCCGTGACAATGGTAGTTCATTATTGAAAGAAATATTCAAATCATCAAGTTGGAGGCCATATTGGCGCTGCAAAGTTCCATATAAAGTAACATCCAAGGGTTGCAAGATGTGTGTGTTTCAATCCCGCGATTCATGCAGAAGACGAGGAATTCAACACTGGTGTGAGATCCATGGCCATCCATAAGTAGTAACCGCTTGCCGGCTTGGTTCACTGGTGCAGTGAAGGCATCGAACTCAATAATCCACTGCGCACCGATCTCATTATTAGTCTAACCTCTCACACTGGCGGTGATGTAGAAAATCATCGATTTCAACACGTTGATATCGTCATCGAACCAATTCTCCATAAGTTGGTGGCATGTGTAAGAATCAGGTATATAGTAGCTCAGGATATCAAGGTAACAAAACAAGTTTTGTCAAAAGGGTTCTCTGGGCTCTCAAGGGATTTGTTTTGCTAAGGTATATAGACGGATTGATACTTAAGTTGTTGCTTGATTTCTAAATACAAGACTGCCATACTGAACTGACAGGTTTATATAGACAATTTGAAACGGAAATAAGCTTGTGAAATGACAAGGAGATAACTTTGTGAAACGACATGGAGATAATGCTCTGAAATGACATGGAGATAAAGCTTCTGAAATGACATGCTATTCTGTGTTAGCACTGTGTTGTTCCTGTGGTTTTTCTTTCAACCATAGTAACGCCTGCATCTTGTCAGAGCACTGTGTTTTCTTATTGTTCTTTCTAAAAATACAGGATGATTTTGTGCAGAGATTTTATTGTAATACGTCATGTGACCATATTTTGATATTTCTACCTATTTTTTGAAGTGTTTAATGGATATATTAGTTACAGGACTGTGATCTGATTGCGGTAATCACGTTAAATATGCTAAAAAACCTTGTTAAAAATTTGAATAGTAAAATCCTGTGGGATAAAGGCCTTAGTTAAAAAAAAAGAGTGTTTTTTACTGATCAGTATGGGCATAGGTTATTGTTAAAGAAGTTATCAAAATCGTAAGCGTTGCCAGTATTAGTTATAATACTATCTACAAATATTGGTCTTGTTTTGGCTAAATTAGTAGAGTGCCTTTGGTTGTAGTCTTATTTCCTTTGTTTAATATCTTTTCTTATTTTATAGTTTTCTAATATTTAGTTAGTTTTATAACAGAATTTGTAATATTTGTTGTCTTTGATGCTTCTTGGTAATCTTGATTAGAGGTTGACATGGGGCGGTTTGGGTCGGTTTCTAGATTTTAGAAACCACCCACGGGTCGGTTTTTGTTTAAAAAAAAAAACCGAAACCGCACCAAAAACCGTGACAATAACGAAAAACCGCACCGCCAAGAAACCGTTTTAAATTAAATCACGTGACCACCAAAATTTTTATTATATAATTTTAATTAAATTTTATTAAAAAAAAATTAAATTAATTAAATTAATTTTTTATTAATTTTTTATTAATTTAATTTTAATTTTTTTAATTTAATTTTTTTCAAAATAATTTAAAATTAGGTGTGGGAGATCTTGAAACACGCTAAAACGACTAGTGCTTTTTTAGCGAGTTTTTAAATTAAATTTAATTAAATAAAATTAAGCGCTAAACCGTTTATAAACGAAAAATACGAATTGATTGTTTTTTTTTTTGAAAATTCAAAAGTTTTCAAAAAAATTTTGGATTTTGAAAAGTTTTTTTGATTTTGGATTTTTTTGAAAACGTTTTGTCGAAAATATAGCCGAACATACTACGTCTATATATACGATGTATACGTATGCGTCGTACTATATACGCATACGTATACGTCGTATATGCGTATACGTCGTACTATATACGTATACGTCGTACTATATACGCATACGTCGTACTATATACGCATACGTCGTATATGCGTATACGTCGTAATATATACGCATATGTCGTATATGCGTATACGTCGTATATACACATACGTCGTATATATGGAGGTGTGTTCCGCTATATTTTCGACAAAATGTTTTCAAAAAAATGCAAAATCAAAAAAACTTTTCAAAATTCCAAAATTTTTTTGAAAACTTTTGAATTTTCAAAAAAAAAAACAATCAATTCGTATTTTTCGTTTATAAACGGTTTAGCGCTTAATTTTATTTAATTAAATTTAATTTAAAAACTCGCTAAAAAAGCACTAGTCGTTTTAGCGTGTTTCAAGATCTCCCACACCTAATTTTAAATTATTTTTAATAAATTTTAATTAAATTTATATAATAAAAATTTTGGTGATCACGTGATTTGATTACATAATCTGATAATTCTTATCGATAAGCGGGGAACCGTCGGTTTTTGGACGGTTTTTGATTTTTAGAAAAACCACCCAGCGGTTCCCCATCACCCCCTCAAAACCACCCAACGGTTCCCCATCACCCCCTTCAAACCGACCCGCACCGGCGGTTTCTGGATTAAAACCGCCCCATGTCAACCTCTAGTGATAATCATCTCCCTCTTATCATATTGTAGACTTTTTATAATATTTATATTATGGATACCTTTGGCAAATACAGAATAAATCAATTTAGGTTTTTATGAATTTGGTAATAGAAAGTTGCAGTTATGAATTAAAATATTATTCTTGTAATATTCTTTGAAAATTGGTATATAAATTATTTATTGATTAAAAATATTATTTTTAATAAAATTTTTATTCCTTACTTAATTTTATAAACATATACTAACGGTATAAAAAGGACTCTGTAAATAAAGTAATGAAATGTGTTTCTTAAAAATATCAAACAAATAATACCTATCTCTTATATTCAAAATCTGTAGATGATATGAGTTTATATACTCACTTCACACACTATCTAAAACAACTTTATTAGAGAGAAGTTTTGTTAGCCTATCTTCCTCCTTATTACTAAAAGGTAACATTATTTTTAAATTTAAATTTCCATTTTTATTATTTTTATTTTTATTTTCCTAGTCTTCCTTATTTTCTGAATCATAATTGTTGAATTTAAAATTAAATTTATCTTTTTTTTTTTTTTATTTTTTTTTTTTTTTTTTTTTTTTTTTTTTTTTTTTATTTTTTTTTTTTTTTTTTTTTTTTTTTTTTTTTTTTTTTTTTTTTTTTTTTTTTTTTTTTTTTTTTTTTTTTTTTTTTTTTTTTTTTTTTTTTTTTTTTTTTTTTTTTTTTTTTTTTTTTTTTTTTTTTTTTTTTTTTTTTTTTTTAACTCTTCTTTTTTTATTTTTTTAATAACTAAGTTATATAGAAAGTAACGTTAGTCACCTAGAAGCCGACCACACCTAGAAGCCGACCACTTTTTAGCGAGAACCACACTACATCAAAAAACCATCACCACACCACTACCAAGCTACCAACTACCTATACTCGACACTATACTAAAAGTCAGCACTACGCTAGTAATTATACCATGTACTAACTATATACTAGCTACTATAGTTACTATACTATTTCCTGATTTAAAGTTAATAAATAGTATCATTTCCCACTATTACAATATTAATATATAGATTAGTTTTATTATTGGTAACCCCTATTTCAATACTATACTGCAAGCAAATACTACTGACCACTGCCACCATCAACATCATAATAGTATTAACAATCTTATTAATATAACCATTCATATTATTAAACAAAATAAATTATCAATTTATAAAATTGCAAAGATATTAGAAATACTATATATAACTTTACAAAACCAATTAACCAACTTTAAAAACAACCAGTTTACCACATATTAAAAACAAATAACAATAATAATAATAGCTGAAGGAATACTAATTCAATAGGCATTACAGCTATATTAATAAGGGTGTAATGATGCGCGCAATAGCTGGGCTTGTGCTATTGTGTATCGCACCATTAACCTTGTTTCGGATCGAATCGGTAAGCCTCGGGCTTACCCGAGTTCTCCCGAATATATATGAAATGGAGTCAAACAACTGGCACGCAGTTGTTTGGACGGCTTTTTGGCCTAGTTGCTTGCACTCCATCACGCAACGTTACAAAGGGTTTTTTCCTAGGGTGGATATGCTTTGCCATATAGCAAATAAATTAACTAATTAAACATTAGGTATTAACTAAATTACTAGATTTTTTAAATAACATAAAAAGCTACATATCACATATTCTTATACTTATAATAATAAGCATACTAAAGCTGATGATCTTGAGTCTATTAAATAGTTTTTTTAGCTATTCTTAGATCTTAAATTTTAGTACCAGATTAATAAAATTAGATTATATAATATGGATAAGAAAAAGTTTATTATGGAATTAATATAAAATTTAAAGATTATAGTACTGTGAGGTATAAAATCATAATTTAGTAAGTAATTTGGTTATTGAGAAAATATAATAATAATCAAATGTATTAATATATATAATATTGTATTATCTTTATTTATTATCTTTAAAAATAATAACTACTAATTCAATTGGTATATAAATATAGCTGGTATGATAGACAACTAAAAGTTTACAATATTATTATCAAGGTAGATTAATAATATATTAGTATTTTAATAATTAAAAAGAGTATTTAAGCTATAAACTCGCAAAAATATGAAATTAAAAAAACAAAAAATGTTAATACTTAATAAATATAAAATACATATATCTGCCAACTTTATTATTTTTTGTATATATTATGATATACTTACTTTTTACCTACTATTATATAATACCTATTGCTTATAATTACTAAATATTAAATTTAATTCTATATATACAACTTAATATTAAAATGTATTAGATAATATCTTCTATAATAGTATTACTGGTATTAATAAATAACTATTTATTAAATTATTAGTAAAAGCATAAGTAAATATTATTAATATTAATCTTATTAAATCAATTTAGTGAGGAATTAAATTAATACTATATAATTTAAAAAAAATATTATTATAATTGTAATATTAATTAGTATTTACTATACTTTTAGCTATTTACCTAAAACTTAATATTATATTATTAGTACTATTATTATTATTTATATTCTAAAAGCTATATTTAGTATACTAGTTTATTAATACTATTTTTACTATTGTAAACTATGATCTTAGCTTATTAACTAAAATATAGATTTAAAAAATTGGATAACTTTTAAAATAAAACATAATAAAGATTTTTATATTATAAAAAATAAAAACTTAATTATGTACTACTAATAAAAAAATATCTCAAAATTATACTAATAAACTATAGATAATTGGTATATAAATATTTAATAATTATAAAATTAAGTACTTATGGGGGGAAAAAACAATCAAATTAAATAAGAAGGAAGTAAAAGTAAATTGAAAAATATGATAGAAAGTAGAGAAGGCAGCTAGTAAATTTATTATTACCAACAATGTTCACCCTCATGGCTGTAGTTGTCCTTATAATAACCAGAATAACTAAAATAGTTAGAATAGTTAAAATACTCAGAATAATCAGAACACTTATAATAATACTATTTCTAATCACAGTCACAACTGGTTTTATAATAGTAGTCAGCAGCAGCCTATAATTATAGATGAGAATAGTGAAGAAGACAGCAAGGAAGATAGCAAAAAAAATAGCAAGGAAGATAGCAAGGAAGATAGCAAGGAAGATAGCAAAGAAAATAGTAGTGTAAATAATGATGATAGCTACTATAATTAATATATAATTTAATTTTGTATTTTTAATTTTTGCTACTACAGTATTTACTTACTTATACATTTATATATTAATATATTAATACATTAATATATTAATATACTAACATATTTACACACCTATATCAGTTTTTAGTGCTATATTAATATATATATATATATAGGATTTTAAAAAAAGAGCTTATAACTTTTATCCAGTAAAATATTAATTAAGCACTATCAGATTTTTGGTGTAGTACGCTGCTAAATTTTTTGGTGTGGTATCTTGCTAAAAAGTGGTCGGCTTCTAGGTGTGGTCGGCTTCTAGGTGACTAACGTTA